>JARQWZ010005932.1:52500-64050 GCA_033150135.1 Gobio occitaniae | reverse complement strand
AAATACTATAGTAAATGTCCAAAAAATTACTAATACTATAGTAAGTGTTAAAAAAATTACTAATACTATAATAAGTGTCCGTCCAATTTTTTTTCTATAGTAAGTGTCCAATTTGTTTTACTAATACTATAGTTAGTGTCCCAAAAAATTACTAATACTATAGTAAGTGTCCAAAAAAATAACTAATACTATAGTAAGTGTCCAAAATAAAATTACTAATACTATAGTAAATGTCCAAAAAAATTACTAATACTATAGTAAGTGTTAAAAAAATTACTAATACTATAGTAAATGTCCAAAAAAATTACTAATAATATAGTAAGTGTCCAAAACAAAATTAAAAAATACTATAGTAAGTGTCCAAAAAATTACTAACACTATAGTAAGTGTCTGTCCAATTTTTTTTACTAATACTATAGTAAGTGTCCAAAAAAAATTGCTAATACTATAGTAAGTGTCCCAAAAATGTACTAATACTATATAGTAAGTGTCCAATTTTTTTTACTAATACTATAGTAAGTGTCCCAAAAAATTACTAATACTATAGTAAGTGTCCAAAAAAAATTACTAATACTATAGTAAGTGTCCAAAATTACTAATACTGTAAGTGTCCAAAAAAAATTACTAATACTGTAAGTGTCCCAAAAAATTACTAATACTATAGTAAGTGTCCCAAAAAATTACTAATACTATAGTAAGTGTACCAAAAAATTACTAATACTATAGTAAGTGTCCAAAAAAATTACTAATACTATAGTAAGTGTCCAAAAAAATTACTAATACTATAGTAAGTGTCCGAAAAATTACTAATACTATAGTAAGTGTCCGAAAAAATTACTAATACTATAGTAAGTGTCCCAAAAAATTACTAATACTATAGAAAGTGTCCCAAAAAATTACTAATACTATAGTAAGTGTCCAAAAAAATTACTAATACTATAGTAAGTGTCCAAAAAAATTACTAATACTATAGTAAGTGTCCCAAAAAAATTACTAATACTATAGTAGGTGTCCAAAAAAATAACTAATACTATAGTAAGTGTCCAAAAAAATTACTAATACTATAGTAAGTGTCCCAAAAAAATTACTAATACTATAGTAAGTGTCCAAAAAAATTACTAATACTATAGTAAGTGTCCAAAAAAATTACTAATACTATAGTAAGTGTCCCAAAAAATTACTAATACTATAGTAAGTGTCCCAAAAAAATTACTAATACTATAGAAAGTGTCCCAAAAAATTACTAATACTATAGTAAGTGTCCAAAAAAATTACTAATACTATAGTAAGTGTCCAAAAAAATTACTAATACTATAGTAAGTGTCCCAAAAAAATTACTAATACTATAGTAAGTGTCCAAAAAAATTACTAATACTATAGTAAGTGTCCCAAAAAAATTACTAATACTATAGTAAGTGTCCAAAAAAATTACTAATACTATAGTAAGTGTCCCAAAAAATTACTAATACTATAATAAGTGTCCCAAAAAAATTACTAATACTATAATAAGTGTCCCAAAAAAATTACTAATACTATAGGGAATGCCCCCAAAAAACATTATAATACCACCAAACATTTGGTAAATATCAACAAAAACATGATAAATATATTTTAGAATATACACAGACTATATATTTTTAACATTTGTATTAATAAAAACATTTTATGTCGTCTATATAGCTTTATTAAGTTTTATTTTATTTTGTTTTAGTTATTTTAGTACTTCAACTTGAACTGAATGAAAATGAAAAAATAAATAAAATCCCTGTCAAAATAAAATCCCTGTCACACACACCATAGTAATATGACGGTAAAATATCCCCCCAAAAAAAATAAATAGCAAAAGCATAATTCCTAAGCACGCTACAAAAAAACATGGCAAAACCACGACCAAACAACATGTTACAGGTGTTTAACAAACATGAAATTACCATAACACGAGTTCAAAAAAACATGGTCATACCACAGTGAAATAATGACTAAATGTTTCTAAATTTTTTAAATAAATATCGAAATAAATCTATTTATTAAACTAAATTAACCATATAAACTAAATTACTGATCTAATTACTGATCTGAAGCCCCACATTGTCACTGTATGATGATTGAAATGAACTGATGACATTTTTTCTCCAGAACAGCTATACAGCTGAATAAAATTATGTTGCATTATTTTTCTGTTTAACACTGTAAAGCTGCTTTGAAACAATCTGCATTGTTAAAAGCGCTATATAAATAAAGTTGACTTGACTTGACATCATCTGGAGTGTGTTTGTGTGTGTAAAGTGTGTTCCAAACCTCCGGAGAGCACGAGAGGAAGGGCTTGATAGCGATGTCAGAGTCATGGACCTTCAGGTCGTGATCGCCGAGTCCTCGAGTGATGCCGATGGTGGCCAGAACACGAGCCTGAGACACACAAACACACACACACACACACACTCACTTAATACCAACATGAGAGCTTTCCAAACCATTTTCCAACTCTACATTCCTAAAAATAAAGCTTCTTTATTGGCATCGATGGCTCCATGAAGAACCTTAAACATCCCACTAAAGGTTTTTTAAAGAGCTTCTTTAGTGTGTAATGTTGTTCTTCTCTGTATCAGTGCCAGTGTTTCTGAACTCCATTGTAGTCTTGAGTTTTCTTCCGGGAATGAAAACGTCACAATATTCCTCATTTAAATAATTAATACGCAGAATAAAGGGGCGGGGCCTGGTTGAGTTAGTTAGTAGTGTGTTGAAACTGCCGGTTATGGTAAGGGGCGGGACATTTCACAAACACACTGGAAGCGCTTGACGAATCACAACACACTGCTCTAGCCAACCAATCAGAGCACAGTGTGCTTTTCAGAAGGCGGGGCTTCATAAAGACAGAGCGTTACTGACAGACTGGGAAGAGAGGAGCCGCAACACTGGAGATTATGACGAAATAATCAACATTCAAGCAGGAAATCCTGCTCTAGTAGAGCCACAACACAACATCAAGGGCAAAATATGGCCTCTTCACAAAAATGGTTCTTTTAAGAAGGTTCTTATGGGAACCAAAATGGTTCTTCTGTGGCATCACCCCTTTTTGGAACACCTTTATGTAAAAAGTGTATATGAATATGGTTGATCAGTTCCTCCAGAAAAACATGATTATGCGATCGCATGATTTAATGCAAAATCAGCCAAAGTCCGCATATTTATGCAGGGGCCGCATTTTTTCAAATACGCTGCACGTTTGCCGCGTAAATTGCCTATTTCCACGTGCAAAATATGCGGGGCTCGCATGATTTCATAATCCCTGCATTTTCGTTGCAAAAAAGTTATATATATTATCAGAAAGTTGAAAAATGTTTGTGTACGTCACACAAGAGCCGCATTTCCCCCTATTGCCATGGGAACGTTTTGAAGAGACGTAATTACCTGACGCGAACGTCATCGAAAAGCTGCAAACCCCGTGGAGAAACCATAGATATCGCTGAAACCATGATGACGCACGCACATTCCCATTCGTCAACAAAAAATAACAGTAAAAGACCAAAGCAAAGCAGTTTCCCGGTGTGTTGACAGATTTCAAAAAACAGCATCATGAAGCTTCGAAGCGTTATGAATCAGTGAGTCGATTCAGCGGTTTGGAGTGTTAGGAATCAGTGAGTCGATTCAGCGGTTTGGAGTGTTATGAATCAGTGAGTCGATTCAGCGGTTTGGAGTGTTATGAATCAGTGAGTCGATTCAGCGGTTTGAAGCGGTATGAATCAGTGAGTCGATTCAGCGGTTTGGAGCGTTATGAATCAGTGAGTCGATTCAGCGGTTTGGATCGCCAAAGTCACGTATTTCAGCAGTTTGACACGTGATCCGAATCATGAATCGACTCACTGATTCATTACGCTTTGAAGCTTCATGATGCCGTGTTTTGAAATCGGTCATCACTATATAAGTCGTAATATAGTTTTCTTTTGCGCACAAAAACTATTCTCGTCGCTTCATAAAGTTATTGCAGAACGTCTTATTGTAACCAATGGAGGCCTTTCTGAGCCATTGGATTTCAACTAAAATGTCTTCATTTGTGTCTGAAGATGAACGGAGGTCTTACAGGTGTCCAACGACATGAGGGTAAGTCATTAATGACAGAATTTTCATTTTGGGGTGAACTAACCCTTTAAGAGATTGCACTTTGTGCATTGGAAGCACTCAAATGTCTGTTTTGTAAAGCTACCTCTGTAAAACAGGAAGTTATTTATTCATTTTTCAGAAGTTGTAGCATATTCCTTTTGTAAAGCTACAGAACTTGTTTGACTCAATGTTTTGTAAATTTGAGCCATGTGTTTATTAAGGTCTTCAATAAAACAAGATGAGAACTTAAATATTCCCAGCACTTTCTGTGATGTAGTGCTTTTTTCTCTTTTTCATCAAACCGCAGTTTTTGCAAGTTCCCGCAATTTTATCGCATAAAATTGCATAAATATCCTTCATTTTCCATCGCATTTTTTAAGAAAACGTGCCACATAATCAAGGATTTTTGCCCGCAACAATCACAAAAAAAAGCTGCATTTTTCTGGAAGGACTGGTTGATACAGAGGAAATACAGCGAGCAGATCTTTCCCAGAATGCCCCTGCTGGTTAATAATACACATGCCCTCGACCAGCTGCTTTCTCAGACTCCCTCGCGCCGCAGAGCGGTTTCTGATATCTGCTCCCACAGACGGCGGAGACTCGACTGAACGCTGTCGAGCCAGAGACGAGACGAGACGAGGAGGGAACAGGACTCAGAACAGATGCCTCGTGAAGCTCAGACCTCCTCGAAGACGTCTGGAGGCCGCCACACTGATCTCAGCTCAACACACTAACAGCCGGAACACGTCACTCAACTCTTAGGAAAACAGTTCCATGGTTCCATTTAGAACTCTAGGGTTCTTGACTCAATTTTAAAATGGCAGGAAGGTTCTAAAGTTCTTAAATGATCACATAATACTATTATAATGGTAAATATAGTTGCAAGCAGCCATTATCGGGGCCAAGCGCAAAGAAGAAGACAAGACATGCCAAAATGGCTGGCAGTGTCAGATCAACTGCAGCAATGAGCAATTAAAGACCTATTAAGGTGATTTTAGGGAAAATATACAATAAATACAATCGATAATAATGATTTAATGATTTATCACTTTCAACCAATAGGTGGCACAGTTACGAAATTGATGTGGTGTGGTCAGAATAAGGGAACAATGACACTTGTAAAGATTGGTGTCAATATATCAAAGCAGAGTGTCAATATAGTGTCAATATGTCATTGCAGAGATATAGCCTCAAGATGTCTTTTCATTATAAGTATGGACCACATGGCGGTGCTGTTTTGAAACCTTTTAAGTACCTTAGAGGCATGGTGCTGATGGCACATACCAAGTTTCGTAATGATACACCAATTCATTTGTAAAGTATAGCATTTAATATCATAATACTGCATTGTAGTGAATGGGAATTTCGTGTTTTGTTCTATTATAGCGCCACCAAGAGGCACAATTCTACCATTTTTTGTATGTGTCCTCGGAGTGAGCCCATACATGTGTGTGTCAATTTTGGTGAAAATATCTCATTTTGTTTTATAGTTATAGACATTTATATGAAAAAACAAATGAAAAATGACTGACACCTGACTTTGATTGGATTTTACTCCCCCTTACTATCAATATTTTGACATTTGGGTATAAAAGTTCAGCTATCGACCATGGGAGTAACCTAAAAGTTACTCCCATGAAAATATGTCAATCACACCCAAAGTAATAAGCATTTGGAAAAAAAAGTATCCACTAGGTGGCGCTGTTTCAAAACTTCTCAGGCTCCTTCAGGGCATCGTGTTGATGACCCAAACTGAGTTTCGTAACAATCCGTTCATGCGTTCCTAAAATACAGCATTTTAGCACATAATTCAAAATGGCCGATATGATACAATTAGATATCAGACGACTCGGCATGCCGTCTTGAATCTAACGAGACCACTTTTATGATTTTTGGACAAACGGTTCAAAAGTTATAAGCAAAAACAGCAATTTTTTGTATCTCCGGACCAGTAAGTGGCGCTGTGCCGAAACACTGCATGTTGCCTCAGGTCATGCTTGTGATGACATGTACCAAGTTTGGTTTGAATAAAATTTAAAATTTGTTAGCGCGTATATCGAAAACGACGTTTTTTTTTTGTCAGCATGTTCTGAAGATGATCTGGTTTGATTTCGGTGCAAATCGGATGAACCGTCTAGCACGAGTTCGCAAAAGTAGGTTTTTTGGAAAATTCAAAATGGCGGCAACATTTTTATGACAGAAAATTATGTCATAGAGTGAAATCGTCTTGAGCCAAGGAATCAGAGGAAAAAATTATTTTGTTTCTAGCCCTTATGGTTCAAAAGTTATTAGCATAAACATGTGCTTAGTGGTGTTTATGACTGACTTAAACATAACTAATGGACACTTTTCACATTCCCAGGGTTCTCAGAATCTCCCATTTGTCCCAATAGCAAAAAAAGTTTGGTCAGAAGAGAGAAAGATGTCAAATTTTCAGTCACTCCCTCAGCCTTTCTTTTTTGCAATCGCTCTGTCTCGCTGACATCAGAACAATAGACGTGCAACCTCATGCCGCAATTGCTTCAGAACATCTGAAGATGATGGACGTTTTTTTTTTTTTGCTGGCCTTGGTGTTTTTTTTTTCTCTGATATGATGGTTCATTCTCCAAATTTGGAAAAGAAAGATCCTCATAAAGGTCATTGAGAATTCTTTCACCTTTTAACTTAAAAAAAAACATTTAACTATGGAGCTAAATCAGTCTCTAAAATCAAAAAATTCTATACACCGAAGCTTTTTTTCTAAGAGTGTAGAAAGATAGATATATAACTCTAAGATGACCCTCTTGTGATGGAGTGAGGTGTGAAGAAGGAAGAACTGCCGTCTTACCTTTTTTCCTTCTCCGTATATGAGCGGAAACTTCAGATCTTCTTCCTGAACTGTTTTGTACGCCCTGCACAAAACAACACAACAAACATCAAACAGAGACGCCTCGAAGAGACGCTGGAGTGCAGGAAAGCTCAAGAGCGTCTGATATTTCACTGAAAGAAGAGGGTTTCGGCTACAGGGCGTGAATACTGATTCGAAAACTTAGTATGGTTATACAATCATCTATGTTAGTGTTGAACAGCCACACAAACTTTTTTTTAAAGAAATTAATAACATTGATAATAATCATAAATGTTTCTTGAGCATCACATCATATTAGATGATTTGTGAAGGGTCATGTGACACTGAAGACTTGAGTAATGATGATAAATTCAGCTTTGATCACAGGAATATAATACACTTTACTATATATTCACATAGAAAACAGCTATTTTGAATAGTAATAATATTTCACAATTTTACTGTATTTTTGATCAAATAAATGCAGGTGAGCAGAAAAGACTTAAATAAAATGTGTTTTTTGAACAGTAGTCTATTGCAGTTTGTTTCAATGCAGCTTACCAGTAATAAAAAGAAAAATAACAGAATCAATCAAATATTGTGCAAGACTAAAAATATCGATATTGATGCTTTTATTATGCTTTTGAATCCTTTTGGATACTAGTTTTCATTCTCCATTGATAGTGGAAAAAATAAATAAGTAATTTGGGTTTTGAATGATTGTTAGGTTTCAGACGTTTAAAAACTTTTTTTCAATTAATTATTTGAGTTTTTCTGGTTATTGTGGTGGTATCATGATAAAGGCACATACAAATAAAAATGGTCGCTTTACATATCAGTCAGGCGGTCTCTTCCCTTCCTGTTCTTGAGAAGAATAATATTAAGCTCACCATCCGTTCATTGTGAAGTCTCGGTACAGCATTCTCTTCCCAACCTCTTTTTTTGTGACCCTTCTGGGAAACTCCAAGTGCGTGAAGTCGTTTCCCAGCAGAGACGGCTGCAGGTGAGCCTGGGAGAAATGGAAAAACAGTGAGTTAAACCGCAAACATGCTCCATAATCTGGGATCTTGTCCTTGAAATAATTCAAACAAACATCTGAGTGTGGGAAAACCATTTTCCAAGGGCAGCTGCTGAACACAACACAACTGAGGAATAAGCGTTCAGTTAACTGAATAAACTGGATCAGAATTCTCTGGGAAATCCAGATTTCTCTCACCAGGAACTGAAGTCTCTGGCGCTCCGATTCAGGAGTGAAGGAGCTGGACATGGGGATGACCTCCCCTGCGCGGACGATCAGAGCCCTGAAACACACAACAAAATGATGCAGAAGAGCTTTCATACATAATAAAACTTATCAAACACAGGACTGTGTAGTTGACGTGTGATGCAGAATGAACAATAGATACTTTTAATAAACACCAATAATTACCAAAACACATTACACATTAACATAGATGACACAGAACCATGAACAGAAAGAACAGAGGGCTTATAAACACACACAAGGATAATCAATGGAACAAGAAACAAGTGCTCAATTAGAAACTATAGAAGCTATAAAAGCTATAGAAGCTATAGAAACTATAAAAATCTATAGAAGCTATAGAAGCTACAGAAACTATAAAAACTATAGACGCTATAAAAGCTATAGAAGCTATAGAAACTATAAAAGCTATAGACGCTATAAAAGCTATAGAAGCTATAGAAACTATAGAAACTATACAAATCTATAGAAGCTATAAAAGATATAGAAGCTATATAAACTATAAAAGCTATAGACGCTATAGAAGCTATAGAAACTATAAAAGCTATAGACGCTATAAAAGCTATAGAAGCTATAGAAACTATAAAAGCTATAGAAACTATAAAAGCTATAGAAGCTATAGAAACTATAGAAACTATAAAAATCTATAGAAGCTATAAAAGCTATAGAAGCTATAGAAACTATAGAAACTATACATATCTATAGAAGCTATAAAAGCTACAGAAGCTATATAAACTATAAAAGCTATAGACGCTATAAAAGCTATAGAAGCTACAGAAACTATAAAAATCTATAGAAGCTATAGAAACAATAGAAGCAAAAACTATAGAAGCAGAAACTATAGAAGCTATAGACACTTTCAAATCTATAGAAGCTACAGAAACTATAAAATCTACAGAAGCAATAAAAGCTATAGAAACAATAGAAGCAGAAACTTTAGAAGCTGTAGAAACTATAAAAGCTATAGACGCTATAAAAGCTATAGAAGCTATAGAAACTATAAAACCTATAGAAACAATAGAAGCTATAGAAACACACGTGCACCGAGCCGAAAGCCCTGTACCGAAACGGTTCGGTACGAATATGTGTACTGTTACACCCCTATATAGAAACTATAAAAGCTATAGAAACTATAAAACCTATAGAAACAATAGAAGCTATAGAAACTATAAAAGCTATAGAAGCTATAAAATCTATAGAAGCTATAAAAGCTGTAGAAACAATAGAAGCTATAGAAACTATAAAAGCTATAGAAGCTATACAATCTATAGAAGCAGAAACTATACAATCTATAGAAGCTATAAAAGCTATAGAAACAATAGAAGCTACAGAAACTATAAAAGCTATAAAAGCTATAGAAGCTGTAAAAACTATAAAACCTATAGAAACTATAGAAGCTACAGAAACTATAAAAGCTATAGAAGCTATAAAAGCTATAGAAGCTATAGAAACTATAAAAGCAGAAACTATAGAAGATACAGAAGCTATAAAATCTATAGAAGCTACAGAAACTATAGAAGATATAGAAGCTACATAAATATAAAATCTACAGAAGCTATAGAAACAATAGAAGCAAAAACTATAGAAGCTATAGAAACTATAAAATCTATAGAATCTATAGAAACAATAAAATCTATAGAAGCTATAAAAGCTATAGAAACAATAGAAGCAGAAACTATAGAAGCAATAGAAATTATAAAAGCTATAAAGCTACAGAAACTATAGAAGCTATAGAAATGTTGAAAACAGTTCATATTTTTGTGTAAACTGTTATACGTTTAGTCTTTGATGAACAGAAAGTTCAAAAGAGTAGCATTTTTTGAATAGTAATCTTTGGTAACCTTATAAATGTCAATTGCTGAATAAAAGCATTAATTACAAAACTTACTGACCTTACATTTTTGGATGATAGTGTATGTATTATTGAAATTATTATTAATAAATATATAGTCATTACGATCTCTTCAGTCAGGACATAAGCTCTCTTAAATGAGAAAAAGTAAAAATATGCTTTATGAAATGCTGATGTGGTGTGGTGATATTCAGTCTCACCTGCTGTCGCCAGCATTGGCCACGTACAGTTTTCCGAGTAAATACATCACCACTAGCGCGGTACATCCTCCAGAGATAGAGTACACCGACCTCTCTCGAGCAATGTGAGCGTCCTGAGATCACACAAACACACGGAGAACTCAACCTTTCACTAAAACACACCAGACTGGATTCAGCTGATGTTCAGGTAAACAGACAAAAAAACACAAGCTATTTAAAAATATATGAAAATATGTTAAAATGCAAGTTATTCCTGTGATCAAATCATTACTCCAGTCTTCAGTGTCACATGATCCTTCAGAAACCCATTAAAATATAAAAATACAATAAAAGCTATAGACGCTATAAAAACAATACAAGCAGAAACTATAGAAGCTATAGAAACTATAAAAAGCAATAGACGCTACAGAAACTATAAAAGCTATAAACGCTATAGAAGCTACAGAAGCTATAGAAGATATAGAAGCTATATAATCTATAGGAACTACAGAAACTATAGAAACTACAAAAGCTATATAAGCTATAAAAGCTATAGAAGCTATAGAAACTATAAAGCCAATCGAAACAATAGAAGCAGAAACTATAGAAGCTATAGAAACTAAAATCTATATAAGCTATAGAGACTATAAAAGCAATAGACACTACAGAAACAATACAAGCAGAAACTATAGAAACTATAAAATCTATAGAAGCTATAAACGCTATAAAAGCTATAGAAACTATAAAGCCTATAGAAACAATAGAAGCAGAAACTAAAAAAATAGAAGCTATAGAGAACTCAACCCTTCACTAAAACACACCAGACTGGATTCAGTTGATGTTCAGGTAAACAGACAAAAAAAACAAGCTATTTAAAAATATCTGAATATATGTTAAAATGCAAGTTATTCCTGTGATCAAATCATTACTCCAGTCTTCAGTGTCACATGATCCTTCAGAAACCCATTAAAATCAATGCAATCATTTACATTAATGCATCATTCATACAAGATCTCTGCCTGCCATCTAGTGGCCGTGTGAGTTACCGTTCCCTGGTCCAAATGACTCACCATTTCCTTGAAGGCGTTTTCTATGGCTCCCACCACCAGACTCTCCTGTTTGATCTTCTTCTCCATGAAGAACCGGGGGGCCATTGTGTTAGGGGACCCCGGGGCCCCCGCGGCCCCTCTGAGAGAGGCCGCCCTGGACAGCCCTCGCTGGGAGCAGCCGGCCGACGGGTGGAGGTGGTGTACGGGGTTCTCCTCGCCCAGGCAGGTGGGCGGCTGGAGCAACGGGTTCTGCAGGATCTCCAGCACCTCCTGGAGCTGCT
>JARQWZ010005932.1:0-45000 GCA_033150135.1 Gobio occitaniae | reverse complement strand
GTCGGGTGGTGATGATGGTGGTGGTGGTGATGATGGTGGTGGTGGTGCACGCGCACTGAACGCTGGTGCTCAAACGCAGCGCACCTTCAGTAACCGGACGGAACTGAACCCTGGATGACGTCATTGCCATTGGCGACTTTGACCCTCGCGTTTATTTTGCTTCCTTGTTATCTGAAGTACACTTGCATGGCCCCACTTTTTATGTCTCCATCAAAAATAAGGATTTACTACCATGTTTTTTTTTTTTTTTTAGACATCGTACCATATATAGGGGAGAGCGGGGCACAACCTAACGCTTTTTGACTTTCTCAGTTTGTGTAAATCCACTTGGGGTTCAGAGTTTTTATTGTTTCCCACATTAATTCCACACATGTCTAGTACAATTATGTGGTTTTGTTACATTAATACAGTGTTTACTTTTTTCTTGATTTACCCCGAAAGAATGGAAGTGAAATGTGACAACATGCCCCATAGGTGGGGTACATTATAACATGACCAAATAACAGCTTAAAATGTTATCTGATATAATCAAAAAAAATTACAAGATAAACTAAAATATTTTGTCAACAAAATACAATTATTAACTTTTTAAAATAAAATAATGGCATTTTTTAATAATTAAAAATATAAGCATTTTTGAGTTTGACTACAAACACATCGCTAAATACAACTAAACAGCATAGTTCAAAACATAATAATAATTAATAATTTCTGAACATTAACTCTCAGTCATTTTTCACCCTTTTCTTGTGGTTTCTCAAAAGAATTCATAAAAGTATAGAATATATATATATATATATATATATATATATATATATATATATATATATATATATATATATATATATATATATATATATATATATAGCGTAGTTCTAATAGGGGCTCATGTGTTAACACACACCCCACATGCGCAACTATGATTTAAATCGCGGCTCGTGTCTTTTGCTGTTAGATCAGCATTAAAGAACCAACTGTTAAATAACAGATATAAGATTACAATAATATCGGATTTGTCTTATTTTAAATAAACACAAAAAAACAGAGATGAAAACTAAACTTAAGTAAGAAATGTACTTTTGCTATGGTTAAAAACATGTTCAGTAATGTTCCATAGATTTTTTTAATTTTGGCGCTATTTTTTCTCTAAATAATGTTGTTATGGCAACTAGTAAATACACTAAGTTTGGTCATTCTGGCATGTGTGGAAAGGGTTAAAACATGCGCGTTACAACTAACCCCGCGGTAGGTTGTGCCCCGCGCTCAACTACCTGGTAAATCCCAGTGAAAGGTATTAATGTGGCAAAAAATGCATAAATATGCTTGTAGTTAATATTATTCAGTACTTACATTGTAAAAATGACAACTTAAAGGTGCAGTGTGTAACTTTCAGCGGTGAGCTTGTGAATCGCAACCGCTCACCCCTCCCTTTCGGAGCACATAGAGAAGCTACGGTGGCTGACACAGGACAAAAATGTTGTCATCTGAGACAACAGAGAGTGACTAGCGCTCTGTAGAGAAGTTTGTCCGTTTAGGGCTACCGTAGAAACATGACGGCACAAAATGGCGGCTTCACTGTAAGGAGACCCGCGGTGTGTGTAGATGGAAACGGCTCATTCTAAGGTAATAAAAACATAACGGTTCATTATATAAGGTCTTTATACTCCACTGAGAACATAGTTATGTGTATTATATGGCATTTCTGTCAATAGATCCTCGTAAATATTACACACTGCACCTTTAAAATCAAGTGCTATTTTCCCCCCATATATTCAGTTCATATCAACAAAACAAACCACAATATAGAGTGTCATTTAAATATTTTAAGTATCAGATAACTTTTAATTATCAGTATACTGGATATCTTGTCTTAAATATTATTTGACCAAGTTTCAGCAAATATATAAAACATTATGATTTATGCTTTCAGCATGCGTATCAGACTTTGAAAAGTGCTTTATCTCTCCAACTTTAATAGTGTGTGTTCAGTGCTGAACTGTTCAAACAACATCACACTCAACAACTGTTTCAATAATCCCAGGGGATTATGGGATTTGTGCGGAATCACTGGGAATATATGCCATCTGTTATAGCTGTTATCTGGCTAATGTGAATCACAAATCAGCCTGTAATCCACCTCAACAACCAAAGCCATGCAGATAATGAAAGGAATAGTTCATCTGATGAGGAAAAAAGTAGCGCTGTTTACTCAGTTGTTCAAATAAGGCGTTTTCACACAAAAAAAAGAAAGGAAAAAGACAATATTTTGGATAAATAAAGCGCTGTCATGTCTCAGAGTGGCCGCTAGATGTCAGTGTTTCCTAAGAACTAATGGATCTCAGCGTGTGTGTTTCATTTTTTTCTGGCTGGGTCATTCCACGAAATCGGTGCCTTTTCAACTTAGAAAAATTAAAATATAAAATAAGTTTAATCTATGTTTTAAAAATATCCATGAAATGAAGACAGCTTAAAATGACAATAAATTCTATTGTGCCATCTCAGGCTACGAAATTTTTTATTTTATGACTATTTATCTACCTCATGTTTTGATATTTTTGTCATCCCTGTTACAGACACAAGCGTTACTATATACAATACTTTTAATTAGAAATATGTTATAGTTTTAACGTATTTGAGCAGTATTTTAGTCCCTCTTTTCAGTTGGATTGTTTCAAATTGTGGATATTTTTTTTCAATCTTATATTTGTCATTCAGATGACCAAGAATTTACTAATTTTAGAGGATGATCACATGCCAATTAAGAAAAATATGTATTTTTACAAGAGAGATATTAAAAGAAGGGCTTTGTTCAAAATACAATGTTGATAGGTTTACAATGGAAAAACTGGGAAGGCCATTTCAAATATAATTTTAATATTTTTTATGAAATTAATGACGGTAACAGGATTGACATCATGGTAACAGGACTGACCAGAGTAACAGGGATGACAGGACACACATTCTTCAGCATACACTGCACACATTTGTTTACATAATATTGTAAACTTTTTAAATTGCATTATATTTTTTGCACTTACTTGGCATAGTTGTATTAGTGAAGCTCATTACATTTCAAAGATATCTAAAATGTTGACTACCATTGACTACCATAGTAGGAAAAAAATACTATGGTAGTCAATGGAGGGCGAGATCTGCTTGGTTACAAACATTCTTCCAATATCCTTTGTTTTTCTGCTGCACATAATGGCATACTACTATCATCTGAAAAAGTGCATTAAAGTGCAAATATAAAATACAATTTAAATCATCACACAAATGTTAAAACTATTTAAACAGTTAATACTTTAATTACCAATAATACTAATACCAACAATTCTAACTAAAAATGTAACTGATCCTCATATACCACCCACTCTGAATAATATAGGCATTAGCTCAATAATACACGCAGGATGACATTTAAAAATGTTTGCATTTTACACAGATAAACTTTAAAAACAGTGTGGCTTAGGTGACACATGTAATGTCATCCCTGTTACCCACATGTCACAACCTGTTACTAGAAAAGTAACAGGTTTGACAAATTCAAGCTAATTTGCTAACTGCTAGCTAACAGTCAATACCACAAAAGCACATGGTGTAAACTTTGAAGCGATATTACTTGTAGATATTGATTTCATTATGTTAAATAAATAATAATTTTAATTTATACTTTAAAAATGGTAACAGTTTTGACATTGCATGATGTCCCCACCTCAGTCAACCCTCATAAATCATCAAAAATAGAACATTATAAAAGAGAGAGAGAGAAAATTACTTGTGTTTTAACTGTTGGAATAATGATGAGAGATGATGTAATTTCCTGGAAGTGATGTCACTGGAATGTACAATTATTTTAAAGGGGTTTTTGGTGAGGGTAACAGGAATGACATGGAATCAAGGGACAACGATAAAATGATTTATATGTTAAAAAAAAAAAAAAGTATACTTATGCCCAAACACTGCTTAACAATGAGAATATACTTATAGCTATATGCAAATGTGATTTTAGAATAATTTTGCCTTCAGTTTGCAAATTAAAAGTCCTGCTGAAAAAGAACAATCATATCGAGGGACATGGCAAAACCCTTATCATCTTAGAAGCAATTTTAATTACTTAAAATAATATTTAATTGACTTTAATTTAATGTAATATTGAGGAAACAATACATAGTAGTATTATGTTTTTAAATCACAAATTTATGTGCTGTTATAATAATTCTATGTCTGATTATTTCTTAGGGACACAAAAGGAACCGATTTCGTGGAATGACCCGGCTGTTTCGGATGGATTTATGTTTAGATTATTATTTCTCAAGGAAGCAAATCTCTCTTAACTAATGCTGTAAACATACAGGGAAATCTGTCAGTGATTTATTATTATTATTATTATTATTAAAGATTAAAATTAAAAACTCATTCTTATACAACTTTCTTTTTCCCCACCAGTGTTTTTTTTTATAAGTTGTCAGCAACCGCCAGCATCATTTTCACAAAAGTTATGGCCCTAGAATATTTTGTTGTATGAATATCTGAACATCCACTATGTCAAAAGAAAAAACAGACCCTCTGCTTTAATTCTAGCAACACTTGAAAAAGCACCATTTTGAGCAAAAAAGCTGAGGAAATTGCGTTTTTGTCAAAGACTCCGTCCAAACGATGATCAAAACACAGTAGATGGAGCACCTCCAAAGCTTCACAGTCCTATAGCTCGTCCTGGGTCAACATTTCATTCACTAACATTAGGCAGTTTTGATTTATATGCTGTTTAAGATCGATTTTACATATGATATTGCGTAATTAGCACACCCTTCCGCATGTGAAAACACAGAAATTTGCGTCAATGGCGGGGAAAGAGTTAATATAATGCGGTTTTTAATAACATTATTTATTAATATAAGAGTAAAATATAATACAAATGCAATATAGTGTGTTTATTTAGTTAAATGCTCCTCTCTCTCTCTCTTCATTTTTCTAGCTAGCTAGCTAGCATGCTAAATGGTCATTTAATGGCTTATTTACGTTGTTCACAAGCTGTTTTATTCAGGGCTTTTCGCGTTTTACACTCATTAAACGATTACATGAGATATAGTATTTCAGTAAGCTGTACAGTATCTTTCAACATTCCTTCTGCTGTTCATTCATGTTCATTTGGTGCTGTGAATAAAGAGAACAGATCGGTTCTCGAGGAGGAGCTACAGCGATCTGTCAACACGTTAAAAAGCGCCAACACCCATTTATTGTTTGAGTTTTGTAATTAAATGGACCGAATTTGAAAGCTGAGACTTTGTTTTCAATTTCATGTCAGCATGGTTCTCTCAAAGTTATGAACAAACGTTCTTCCTCTATCAATAAAATAACGTTTGCTCAAAGTTTAATTTTCTTATTTATTTATACATCATTCATGGAAAGATTTCTGAAACATTTCAGTTTTTTAAACATGACTTTTTCTAGACGGTTCAGAGAACATTCAAAAGTAACATTCCCATAACACAAAAAGAGGAATTAGAGAAAACATTTACGTGATGTTCCCATTATGTTTCATAAACGTTCTTGGAACATTTTTTTCAGTCCTATAAAGTACAATTGATTTTGATTTTAAATTTGATATTAAATAACTGATGACAGACAAAGCTCATCTGCTATGAAGGGAAATTAATATACCGTAAGCGACATTCAATGAATGAATTCACTCAATTTGCCCATATGTGTGTGAAATGTTCATCTACCTCATGGAATTATTAAATAACAACCACATGAATTATGATAAATAATAAATTAAATGTATTATTAAAAAATAAAAACACTAGTAACCACTCGGGTCCTTCTGTGCAAGCTCAATTATTCACTTAATTTTATTCCACAAATCCCTCATTAATGTCCCCATAAAATCAAAATTGATTTTTTTTGGCTTTTAGTATGAATATGTTAGCCTTACTGTTATCTATAAGCTGGTATGCTC
This sequence comes from Gobio occitaniae, assembly GCA_033150135.1. Taxonomy (NCBI): domain Eukaryota; kingdom Metazoa; phylum Chordata; class Actinopteri; order Cypriniformes; family Gobionidae; genus Gobio; species Gobio occitaniae. The sequence goes on along the minus strand of JARQWZ010005932.1, from coordinate 39,038 downwards.
CAAAACAATGGCAAAATTCACATTTAGAAGATATAATCGTTCAAAACTTGGATTAACTGCACTTCAGCTTCTCATTAGATTTTCTGTCCAATTAAATGCTCTTTAGAATATGAAGCCCCGCCCCTTACTATATAAACATACGCTGAAGCTGCAGTTAAAATTGGTTCACATACTATTCATATAGGGGATAGGGAACGATCAGACAGTGCACTATATAGGGGATAGGGAACGATCAGACAGTGCACTATATAGGGGATAGGGAACGATCAGACAGTGCACTATATAGGGGATAGGGAACGATCAGACAGTGCACTATATAGGGGATAGGGAACGATCAGATAGTGAACTATATAGGGGATAGGGAACGATCAGACAGTGCACTATATAGGGGATAGGGAACGATCAGACAGTGCACTATATAGGGGATAGGGAACGATCAGATAGTGAACTATATAGGGGATAGGGAACGATCAGACAGTGCACTATATAGGGGATAGGGAACGATCAGACACTGCACTATATAGGGGATAGGGAACGATCAGAAAGTGAACTATATAGGGGATAGGGAACGATCAGACAGTGCACTATATAGGGGATAGGGAACGATCAGACACTGCACTCTATAGGGGATAGGGAACGATCAGACAGTGCTCTATATAGGGGATAGGGAACGATCAGACAGTGCACTATATAGGGGATAGGGAACGATCAGACACAGCACTCTATAGGGGATAGGGAACAATCAGACAGTGCACTATATAGGGGATAGGGAACAATCAGACAGTGCTCTATATAGGGGATAGGGAACAATCAGACAGTGTACTATATAGGGGATAGGGAACGATCAGACAGTGCACTATATAGGGGATAGGGAACGATCAGACAGTGCACTATATAGGGGATAGGGAACGATCAGACAGTGCACTATATAGGGGATAGGGAACGATCAGACACTGCGCTCTATAGGGGATAGGGAACAATCAGACAGTGCACTATATAGGGGATAGGGAACAATCAGACAGTGCTCTATATAGGGGATAGGGAACAATCAGACAGTGTACTATATAGGGGATAGGGAACGATCAGACAGTGCACTATATAGGGGATAGGAAAAAATCAGACAGTGCACTATATAGGGGATAGGGAACGATCAGACAGTGCACTATATAGGGGATAGGGAACAATCAGACAGTGCACTATATAGGGGATAGGGAACGATCAGACAGTGCACTATATAGGGGATAGGGAACGATCAGACAGTGCACTATATAGGGGATAGGGAACGATCAAACAGTGCACTATATAGGGGATAGGGAACGATCAGACAGTGCACTATATAGGGGATAGGGAACGATCAGACAGTGCACTATATAGGGGATAGGGAACAATCAGACAGTGCACTATATAGGGGATAGGGAACGATCAGACAGTGCACTATATAGGGTATAGGGAATGATCAGACAGTGCACTATATAGGGGATAGGGAACGATCAGACAGTGCACTATATAGGGGATAGAGAACGATCAGACAGTGCACTATATAGGGGATAGGGAACGATCAGACAGTGCACTATATAGGGGATAGGGAACGATCAGACAGTGCACTATATAGGGGATAGGGAACAATCAGACAGTGCTCTATATAGGGGATAGGGAACGATCAGACAGTGCACTATATAGGGGATAGGGAACGATCAGACAGTGCACTATATAGGGGATAGGGAACAATCAGACAGTGCTCTATATAGGGGATAGGGAACGATCAGACAGTGCACTATATAGGGGATAGGGAACGATCAGACAGTGCACTATATAGGGGATAGGGAACGATCAGACAGTGCACTATATAGGGGATAGGGAACAATCAGACAGTGCACTATATAGGGGATAGGGAACGATCAGACACTGCACTCTATAGGGGATAGGGAACGATCAGACAGTGCACTATATAGGGGATAGGGAACGATCAGACAGTGCACTATATAGGGGATAGGGAACGATCAGACACTGCACTCTATAGGGGATAGGGAACGATCAGACAGTGCACTATATAGGGGATAGGGAACGATCAGACAGTGCACTATATAGGGGATAGGGAACGATCAGCTTTCCATTGGGGTTTCACGTTAGCGTCACATGAATGGCCCCAGAGACACGATAACACAGAGCGGATAGCGCATCATATTTTAAAGCGATAAGGAGAAAACTGGCTCTGAGCTGTGATATAAACTAAATGCTATTGGCTGTTTTAAAAAAGGGGAGGAGCTGTTCGATATATGTCCGATACGTCAACGCATTGAATAATTCTGTGCGTTTCAAGGCACTTCAGTGGGCCACAAAACACAGATCTCTAAATTAGACCAATTAACCTCAATTGTATGTGGACAAAATGACAATGAAGAAGAGCTAAGCCATTCATCAAATGTGTCGAGGTGAGATTTTCTGCCATATGGTAAAGAGAACAAAACCCCCATTTTATATTTCAAACTTCTTTATTATCTCACACCATCAACACTCAACGTGGTGATGGTGTGTCGTGTGAGATAATAAAGAAGTTTGAAATATAAAATGGGGGTTTTGTTCTCTTTACGCAGCGGGGAAGCAGACCGGCTCACGCAGGAATGGAGTGACTTCAGATTTTGGAATGTTCTGGACGGACAATAAATATATCCAACAAAATCTCACCATCATTTATCCGACGTCATCGCCATCATCTGGCTGTTCACACGGTAAAACATAATCCTTAATTCTTTCCAGATGATCCAAGACCGGCATCGCAAAACCAGCCCCTCTGAGACCAGGACAAACCTCCATCAGGATCTCATGAGACACCGGGTCAGCAAGCATGAGGACTCAAGACCATCTCAAAGACTGGCATTTCTCCAGTCTAATTGGATTGGAAAGGTCAGGCGTGTTGTTTAGTGATGTGTTGACGTGTTTGCAGTTTGCACAGCGCTGGTTTGATGTGCAGGCCACAGACAGTCGGTTTATTAAGACACAGACGCAAGGGCAAATGTCATTACAACAACAAACGAGATGTTTTAATGTGCAGTCTGAGGAGGGGATTCTCTAATGCAGGGGTTTTCAAACTGGGGGCCGCAAAGGAGTGACAGGGGGTCCGTGGAAAAGTCTAGAGAAAAACCATGAAAAAATGTAAATAAATAAATAAGATTAAAATGAATAAATGAGTGATTTAATGTTAAATTAACATACAAAACATGCACAAAAATAAAGAAGTATATATATTAGGGCTGTCAAAAGATTAATCGCGATTAATCGCATCCAAAATAAAAGTTTGTGTTTACATAATATATGTGTGTGTACTATGTTAATTAATATTTATATATAAATACACATACAAGCATGTATATATTTAAGAAAAAAATATTCTTTTTATATATAAAACATTTATATTTATATATATTATAGATTATTTAAATGTATATACAGTATATACATGCAAATATTTCTTAAATATATACATGCTTGTGTGTGTATTTATACATAAATAATAATTAACAGAGTACACACACATATATTATGTAAACACAAACTTTTATTTTGGATGCGATTAATCGCGAGTAATCTTTTGACAGCCCTAATATATATACATTTGCTTCATTTCGTATTTATAAATTTGCTTAAAAGTGTAGAGAAAAGTAAAATTGAGTAAATAAATGAGATTAAAATAAATAAATAAACAAATGATTGAATGGTAAATTAACATATGATAAAAATGTAAAAAGTAAATGAATAAATGAGATTCAAATTAATATATGTGGAAAAGCCAGTAAAAATGTGAATATAATAATAATAATAACAAAATTATTAAATAAATATGTAAACTTTTAGAGAAAAAACACACACACACACGTGTATATAAATGTGTTTTTTCTCTAAAAGTTTGCATATTAATTTAATAATTTTGTTATTTTTAACAAATTTGTTCAAAATTAATTTGATTAAGATAAGTGATTAAATGTTAAATTAACATATAATAAGATGTAAAAAAATTGAATTAACGATTAATATAAATGAATAAAAATTGGATTTAAATAAATAAATGATGCAATTAACAGTGCATTCTTATAGTGAGTAGAGAAGATGTATAATAAAGGAAATTAAAGGGTTAGTTCACCCAAAAATGAAAATTCTGTCATTAATTCCTCACCCTCATGTCGTTGGACACCCGTCAGACCTCCGTTCATCTTCAGACACAAATGAAGATATTTTAGTGTAAATCTGATGCTCTGAAAGGCCTCCATTGGCTCAATGGCACTTTACACTCTCAAGACCCTTAAAAGACACTAAAGACGTCGTTACAAAGTCCATCTCACTACAGCGGCTCTACAATAACTTTATGAAGACGAGAATAGTTTTTGTGCGCAAAAAAACCCTAAATAACGACTTATATAGTGATGACGATTTCAAAACACGGCCTCATGAAGCTTCGAAGCGTTATGAATCAGTGAGTTGAATCATGATTCGGATCGCGTGTTAAACTGCTGAAATTTGGCGATTCAAACTGCTGAATCGACTCAGTGATTCATAACGCTTCGAAGCTTCATGAGGCCGTGTTTTGAAATCGTCATCACTATATAAGTCATTATTTAGGGTTTTTTTGCGCACAAAAACTATTCTCGTCTTCATAAAGTTATTTTAGAGCCCCTGTAGTGAGATGGACTTTGTAACGACGTCTTTAGTGTCTTTTAAGGGTCTTGAGAGTGTAAAGTGCCATTGAGCCAATGGAGGCCTTTCAGAGCATCAGATTTACACTAAAATATCTTCATTTGTGTCTGAAGATGAACGGAGGTCTGACGGGTGTCCAACCACATGAGGGTGAGGAATTAATGACAGAATTTTTATTTTTGGGTGAACTAACCCTTTAATAGAAACTAATGTTAGATATTTAATTTTATCAATCGGGTGTTTATAAAAGACAGATGTCTTTTAAATTTCAGGACGGGGGTCGCTCACACGAGGATGTTCATATTTGGGGGTCCGTGGGATCTGAAAGTTTGAAGAGCCCTGCTCTAATGAACTGCACGCGCTGCTGATGTGCTTTATTTGAGTGCTGCGAGCCTACCTGTGCATGCGAAGGGAACAATCTGCGGTGAAAACACATGTAAACAAACATGCAAATGAGACAATTACTGCTGCAAAGATCATCAGAACATATCTACAAACCTGCCGTTTAAATTCACGTCCAGCATGATTTCCGCGAGTGGTAATAGCCGCATGTTCACTGCACGTTCTAGAATGAGCCTCATTTACATATAAAGTACTTTTTGTGCAGAAACAAATGACTTTAGGTTTCACTTGGCACGCACTATACACCGACCGGTCACAACATTATGACCACTGACAGGTGAAGTGAATAACACTGATGATCTCTTCATCTCCTGTTAGTGGGTGGGATATATTAGGCAGCAAGTGAACATTTTGTCCTCAGAGTTGATGTGTTAGAAGCAGGAGAACCGGCCATCATGTGGATGTTACTTTGACACGTCCCACCTACCTAAGCATTGTTGAGACCATGTCCAGCCTTTCATGGAGACGGTATTCCCTGGTGTCTGTGGCTCTTTCAGCAGATAATGCTCCTGACACAAAGCACAAATGCTTCAGGAATGGTTTGAGGAGCACAACAACAAGTTTGAGGCGTTGACTCGGCCTCCAAATTCCCCAGATCTCAATCCAATCGAGCATCTGTGGGATGAGCTGAACAAACAAGTCTGATCCATGGAGGCCCCACCTCGCAACTTACAGGACTTAAAGGATCTGCTGCTAACATCTTGGTGCCAGATACCACAGCACACCTTCTAGTGGAGTCAATGCCTCGACGGGTCAATATTAGGTCATATGGTGTACCTCAAAAACAGTTTGTCCGAATTCACAGTACTCATAAAAGAGGATGTAAAAACTACACCACAGTCACATGACTTCCAGCTTCACCACCATTTAGTCTTTATTCAATTTTGCAAGATTAATAAATATGAAATAATAAAGAAGTTGGCATTTTTTCTCCAGTTTATCATATATCTGCTGACCCGCTCTGGTCAATTGCACACGTTGAGAAGCAGCTTTTGTTGTGTAAAAGTGTACAGTATGATACAGACAAATGTGTTTGTGCTCCACTATAGGATGGGACTGTTATTGTAGTCGGCACTGAATTCTGGGAAATGCTCATTTATCACACTGGGACATCCGTTTAACGTACACAAAGAAGAGATGTATGATTCCGACTTCCCTCCTGTCACTCAATCAGTCTCTCTCCGACTGTAATGACCTTCTCAACTGGACACGGCTGCTTAATGAGCGTTTCCCACGGCAACAGCGGGAGAAGAATAACAAAAGGCCAGTTGTTATGGAACGGGAGTTCATAATGAGCAGCAGAGGGAACTCTGGGAAAAACTTTCAAATGGGCTTCAACTTCTTAGTCTATAACCTGAAAACATAAGGAGTTAACTTATGTAACTTATGAAACTGGCTAATAACCACATAGACTGGAAGAGACCCCTGCTATGTGGTTTTCTAGGACCATGCTTTGCACTGGGTGGTTGCTAGGGTGTTGCTATGGGCTATACTTGAAAACAAATTTTTTTAGCGAATTTTATTGTGTTGCTTGAGTGTTCTGGGTGTTTTATTTGTGTTGATAAGGTACTCCGCCTGGTTGTTAGGGCATTGCAATGGGCTTTATAAAGTGGTCTGGGTGGTTGCTAGGGTGTTGCTATGCAGTTGAAAAGGTGTTCTGAGTGGTTGCTAGGGTGTTGCTATGCACTTTCTAAGATGTTCTGGGTGGTTTGTGTTGTGTTTATAATGTTTTCTGGATGGCTGATAAGGTTTTGCTATGTGCTTGTTAAAGTGTTCTGGGTGGTTCCTATGGAGTTGCTATGCAGTTTCTAAGGTGTTCTGAGTGGTTGCTAGGGTGTTGCTATGCGCTTGTTAAAGTGTTATAGGTGGTTGCTAGGGTGTTGATATGCATCTGTTAAAGTGGTCTGTGTGGTTGTTAGGGCATTGCTATGCATTTGCTAAAGTGTTCTGGGAGATTTTACTGTGTTGATAAGGTGCTCTGGATGGTTGTTAAGGTGTTGCTATGTACTTGATAAAGTGTTTTAAATGGTTGCTAGGGAATTGCTATGCACTTGTTTAGGCGTTCTGGGTGGTTGCTAGGGTGTTGCTATACATCTGCTAAAATGATCTGGATGGTTGTTAGGACATTGCTATGCGTTTGCTAAAGTGTTTTAAATGGTTGCTAGGGAATTACTATGCACTTATTTAGGTGTTCTGGGTGGTTGCTAGGGCATTGCAATGCATTTGTGGAGGTGTTTCATTGTTTTTATTTTGCTGCGTTGATATAGTGCCCTGGATGGTTTTTAGAATGTTGCTATGTGCTTGATTAATTGTTCTAGATGGTTGCTAGGGAATTGCCATGCACTTGTTTAGGTGTTCTGAGTGGTTGCTAGGGTGTTGCTATGCAGTTTCTAAGATGTTCTGGGTGGATTATATTGTGTTGATAAGGTTTTCTGGATGGTTGTTAGGGTTTTGCTATGTGCTTGATAACTTGTTATGGGTGGTTCTGGGTGGTTGCTAGGGAATTGCTAAGCACTTGTTTAGGTGTTCTAAGTGGTTGCTAGGACGTTTCTATGCAGTTTCTAATGTGTTCTGGTGGAAGCTATGGTGTTGCTCTGCACTTTCTAAGATGTTCTGGGTGGTTTGTATTGTGTTGATGAGGTTTTCTGAATGGCTGCTAGGGAATTGCTATGCACTTGTTTAGGTGTTCTGGGTGGTTGCTAGGACGTTGCTATGCAGTTTCTAAGGTGTTCTTTCTGGTTTGTATTGTGTTGATAAGGTTTTCTGAATGGCTGCTAGGGAATTTATATGCACTTGTCAAAGTTTTATATGTGGTTGCTAGGGTGTTGCTATACATCTGCTAAACTGATCTGGGTGGTTGCCAGGGCATTGCTATGCATTTGCTAAAGTGTTCTGAGTGTTTTTACTGTGTTGATAAGGTGCTCTGGATGGTTGTTATGGTGTTGCTATGTACTTGATAAAGTGTTTTAAATGGTTGCGAGGGAATTGTTATGCACTTGTTTAGGCGTTCTAGGTGGTTGCTAGGACGTTGCTATGCAGTTTCTAAGGTGTTCTTTGTGGTTTGTATTGTGTTGATAAGGTTTTCTGAATGGCTGCTAGGGAATTTATATGCACTTGTCAAAGTTTTATATGTGGTTGCTAGGGTGTTGCTATACATCTGCTAAACTGATCTGTGTGGTTGCCAGGGCATTGCTATGCATTTGCTAAAGTGTTCTGAGTGTTTTTACTGTGTTGATAAGGTGCTCTGGATGGTTGTTATGGTGTTGCTATGTACTTTATAAAGTGTTTTAAATGGTTGCTAGGGAATTGCTATGCACTTGTTTAGGCGTTCTGGGTGGTTGCTAGGATGTTGCTATACATCTGCTAAAATGATCTGGATGGTTTTTAGGACATTGCTATGCGTTTGCTAAAGTGTTTTAAATGGTTGCTAGGGAATTACTATGCACTTATTTAGGTGTTCTGGGTGGTTGCCAGGATGTTGCTATGCAGTTTCTAAGGTGTTCTTTGTGGTTTGTATTGTCTTGATAAGGTTTCCTGAATGGCTGCTAGGGAATTTCTATGCACTTGTTAAAGTGTTATGGGTGGTTGCTAGTGTGTTGCTATACATCTGCTAAACTGATCTGGTTGGTTGCTAGGGCATTTCTATGCGTTTGCTAAAGTGTTCTAAATGTTTTTTCCGTGTTGATAAGGTGCTCTGGATGGTTGTTATGGTGTTGCTACGTGCTTGATAAAGTGTTTTAAATGTTTGCAAGGGAATTGCTATGCACTTGTTTAGGCGTTCTGGGTGGTTGCTAGGGTGTTGCTATACATCTGCAAAAATTATCTGGATGGTTGTTAGGACATTGCTATGCGTTTGCTAAAGTGTTTTAAATGGTTGCAAGGGAATTACAATGCACTTATTTAGGTGTTCTGGGTGGTTGCGAGGACGTTGCTATGCAGTTTCTAAGGTGTTCTTTGTGGTTTGTATTGTGTTGATACGGTTTTCTGAATGGCTGCTAGGGAATTTATATGCACATGTTAAAGTGTTATTGGTGGTTGCTAGGGTGTTGCTATACATATGCTAAACTGATCTGGGTGGTTGCCAGGACATTGCTATGCATTTGCTAAAGTGTTCTGAGTGTTTTTACTGTGTTGATAAGGTGCTCTGGGTGTTGCTATGTGCTTGATAAAGTGTTTTAAATGGTTGCAAGGGAATTGCTCTTCACTTGTTTAGGCGTTCCGGGTGGTTGCTAGGGTGTTGCTATGCACTTTCTAAGATGTTTTGGGTGGTTTGTATTGTGTTGATACGTTTTTCTGGATAGCTGCTAGGGTGTTGCTATGCACTTGTTAAATTGTTAAGGTGGTTGCTATGGTGCTCTGGGTGGTTGCTAGGGCATTTCTAAGGTTTTCTAGGTGCTTGGTAAGTGGGTGGTTCGGAATACATTTTACAGTTCTAATAAATAACACAACAAAAAAGAGACATAAACCTTCAGACCTTCTCTGGGATCGTTGTGCCGTAAACAAGTGAAAATCAAAAGCTTAATGTCCCAAACGCTTCACCGAGCTCAGAACATCTACAGATGAGTTCAGAAGGAACAGAAATATTTTCCACAACAACATGAATCACTGGAAAAGATGGTGGTTACGAAAGCTTTGATGCTTGTGTAAGCGCCGACTCTTGTGTAACGTCGGTCCGGACACAAAAGAGGTGTCTCCTGATCGCTCAATATTCACTAACAGCTGGAGTTCATATTATGGGATACAGAGCCCTGGGTTTGTGTCAGATAGTGGGATTGGGATTCAATTACACTGGTTGGACCTTGTTTTGGGATTTCAAGCTCCTTGTCATGTAAAATTAACATCTCTTGAGAAAATCTACGCCTGTAATTTCACATTCAAAACAGCGTATTTAATAGTTTAATAGTTATAAATGAAGAAAGAGTGCCTGGCTTCAGTCAATGATCCAGACCGCAGATTGAGATCTATACATGCGGGATACTGGAACGGCCACATCACACAAACTCATCTGGAAAGAACAAATGGAAAGGAGTCTGTTCAATTGAACAGAAGAAGCAATTAATCTCCATCAGGACAAGACAGGAACCCAGTATCCAAAATCCAGATGTGCATTTAAAGGGCTTCTATCTAGTATAATGGAGTTACGGTCCTCCCTGCTGATCTCTGATAACAAACTGCACAATTATTTAGATTAATGCAACCCACCTTTCATAATAACAAACATGATTCATCGTCAGTCATCAAGCACGCATCTGTAATGTGGCATTAAAATTGATCATGAACTTTACAAAGGTCATTCCTACCATGCAGTCCATTTTTATGTCCCTGAAATGGGGACCTTTTTTTAAAAAAAAAATATTGGATAAAATGTTAAATTCTTGAAATCATACTAGATTTCTTTTATCAAAATATCAACAAAAAAAAATCAAGCCATTGAACGTCAAACCATTTCACTGCTTCTTAATTTTTTCTTTCTCTAAAGAAGTTTTAATTCTTGTTTAGTTCTTGTTTTATATGTTGCTAACATTCTTCTGACATAATTAGCACATTGCTAGCATGATTTATAATGTTGCTAGCATGTTGCTTGCATTATTTAACAAATTGCTAGCATGATTTGGGACATTAAGCTTTTGATTTTCACTTGTTTACATTGCTAGCATTTTGCTAGTGTGATTTAACATTATTTAACATGCTGCTAGCATTATTTAACATATTTGCTAGCATTACATTAACACATTCCTAGCATGATTTAGCACACTGCTAACATGTTTCTAGCATGAATTAGCACATTGCTTGCATAATTTAAAATATTGCTACCATGAATTAGCACATTGCTAGCATGATTTAGCACATTGCTAGCATTATTTAGCACACAGCTAACATGTTTCTAGCATGAATTAGCACATTGCTTGCATTATTTAAAATATTGCTACCATGAATTAGCACATTGCTAGCTTGATTTATCACATTGCTAGCCTTATTTAGCATTTTGTTAGCATTATTTACTATGTTGCTAACATAAATGATCACATTGTTAGCATTATTTAGTAAATTTTGGTAACATGTTTCTAACATGAATTAGCACATTGCTTGCATTATTTAACATATTGCTAGCATGAATTTGCACATTGCTAGCATTTTGCTAGTGTGATTTAACATTATTTAACATGCTGCTAGCATGATTTAACATATTGCTAGCATTATTTACTATGTTGCTAACATACATTAACACATTCCTAGCATGATTTAGCACACTGCTAACATGTTTCTAGCATGAATCAACACATTACTTGCATTATTTAACATACTGCTACCATGAATTAGCACATTGCTAGCATTTTATCACGTTGCTAACATTATTTAGCATTTTGCTAGCATTATTTACTATGTTGCTATCATAAACTAACACATTGCTAGCATTATTTTGTAAATTTGATAACATGTTTCTAGCATGAATTAGCACATTGCTTGCATTATTTAACATATTTGCTAGAATGAATTAGCACATTGCTAGCGTGATTTAGCATATTGTTAACATGTTGCTTGCATGAACTAACCTGTTCTTAACATGATTTAGCATTTTCCTATATTATTTGCCACATTGCTAGCATAAATTAGCACATTGCTAGCATGATTCATGCTAGCAAAATGCTAATTCGTGCTAGCATTGAATGTTGCTAGCAAGATAGATTTAACACAGTACTAGCATGTTGCAGGCATTTAGCACATTGCCAGCATTATTTAAAATGTTGTTAACATTATTTACCACATTGCTAGTATGCAATTAGCACAATGCTAGCATGATTAAACATGTTGTTAACATGATTTAACACATTTGCTAGCAAGATTTAACACATTACTTGCATGTTGATAGCATGATTAACGTGTTTTGCCAACATGATTTAACTTGTTCCTAACATGATTTAACATGTTCCTAGCATGATTTAACATGTTCCTAGCATTATTTAACATGTTGTTAGCATTATTTAACATGTTGTTAGCATGATTTAACATGTTTGCTAACATGATTTAACATGTTCCTAGCATAATTAAACATGTTGTTAACATGATTTAACTGGTCCCTAGCATTATTCAACATGTTCCTAGCATGATTTAACTTGTTCCTGGCATGATTAAACATGTTGCTAACATGATTTAACATGTCCCTAGCATGATTAAACTTGTTCCTAGCATGATTTAACATGTTGTTAGCATGATTTAACATGTTGTTAACATGATTTGACATTTTGCTAGCATTACTTACCACATTGCTAGCATAAATTAGCACATTGTTAGCATTATAGGTGGATGGATGGATGGATGGATGGATATGCAGATAGGTGTATGGATGGATGGATAGATGGATGGATAGATGGAGAGATGGATGGATAGATGGATGGATGGATAGATGGATTGGATGGATAGATGGATGGATAGATGGATTGGATGGATAGATGGATAGCTGGAGAGATGGATGGATAGATTGATGGATGGATAGATGGATGGATGGATAGATGGATGGATAGATGGATGGATAGATGTATGATGGGTAGATGGATGGATGGATGATGGACAGATGGAGAGATGGATGGATAGATGGATGGATGGATGGATAGATGGATTGGATGGATAGATGGATGGATAGATGGATTGGATGATAGATGGAGAGATGGATGGATAGATGGATGGATGGATAGATGGATTGGATCGATAGATGGAGAGATGGATGGATAGATGTATGATGGGTAGATGGATGGATGGATGGATGGATGGATGGATGATGGATGGATGGATGGATAGATGGACGGATGGATAATGGATAGATAGATAGATGGACGAATGGATGGACAGACAGATGGATGGATGGATGATGAATAGATGTATGGATGGATAATGGATAGATAGATGGACGGACGAATGGATGGACAGACGGATGGATGGATGATGAATAATTGGATGGATGGATGGATGGATGGATAGATGGATGGATGATGAATAGATGGATAGATGGATCGGTAGATGGACGGATGGATGGATGGATGGGTGGATAGATGGATGATAAATAGATGGATAGATGGATGGATGGATAGATGGATTGGATGGATAGATGGATGGATGGATAGATGGATTGGATGGATAGATGGATAGATGGATAGATGGATAGATGGAGAGATGGATGGATAGATGGATGGATGGATAGATGGATTGGATGGATAGATGGAGAGATGGATGGATAGATGTATGATGGGTAGATGGATGGATGGATAGATGGATGGATAGATGTATGATGGGTAGATGGATGGATGGATGATGGAAAGATGGATAGATGGATTGGATGGATAGATGGATTGGATGGATAGATGGAGAGATGGATGGATAGATGGATGGATGGATAGATGGATTGGATCGATAGATGGAGAGATGGATGGATAGATGTATGATGGGTAGATGGATGGATGGATGGATGATGGATGGATGGATGGATAGATGGACGGATGGATAATGGATAGATAGATAGATAGATGGACGAATGGATGGACAGACAGATGGATGGATGGATGATGAATAGATGTATGGATGGATAATGGATAGATAGATGGACGGACGAATGGATGGACAGACGGATGGATGGATGATGAATAATTGGATGGATGGATGGATGGATGGATAGATGGATGGATGATGAATAGATGGATAGATGGATCGGTAGATGGACGGATGGATGGATGGATGGGTGGATAGATGGATGGGTGGATAGATGGATGATAAATAGATGGATAGATGGATGGATAGATGGATGGATGGACGGATGGATGGATGGATGGATAGATGGATGGATGGATGGATGATGAATAGATGGATGGATGGATGGATGATGAATAGATGGATGGATGGATGGATGGATGGATGGATAGATGGATGGATGGATAGATGGATGGGTGATGAATAGATGGATAGATGGATGGATGGATGGATGATGAATAGATGGATGGATGGATGGATGGATGATGAATAGATGGATAGATGGATCGATAGATGGACGGATGGATGGATGGATGGATGATGAATAGATGGATAGATGGATCGATAGATGGACGGATGGATGGATGGATGGATGGATGGATGGATAGATGGATGGATGATAAATAGATGGATAGATGGATGGATGGATGGATAGATGGATGGACGGATGGATAGATGGATGGATGGATGGATGGATGATGAATAGATGGATGGATGGATGGATGGATGATGAATAGATGGATGGATAGATAAACGGATGGATGGATGGATGATGAATAGATGGATGGATGGATGGATGGATGGATGGATGGATGATGGATAAATGGAGAGATGGATGGATAGATGGATGGATGGATGGATGGATAGATGGATTGGATGGATAGATGGATGGATAGATGGAGAGATGGATGGATAGATGTATGATGGGTAGATGGATGGATGGATGATGGATATATGGAGAGATGGATGATAGATGGATGGATGGATAGATGTATGATGGGTAGATGGATGGATGGATAGATGGATTGGATGGATAGATGGATTGGATGGATAGATGGATAGATGGATGGATAGATGGATGATAAATAGATGGATAGATGGATGGATAGATGGATGGATGGATAGACGGATGGATGGATGATGAATAGATGGATGGATGGATGGATGGATGATGAATAGATGGATGGATGGATGGATGGATAGATAGATAGATGGATGGATGGATAGATGGATGGGTGATGAATAGATGGATAGATGGATAGATGGATAGATGGATAGATGGATGGATGGATGGATGGATGGATGGATGGATGGATGATGAATAGATGGATAGATGGATGGATGGATGGATGGATGGATGGATGGATGGATGGATGGATGATGAATAGATGGATCGATAGATGGACAGATGGATGGATGGATGGATGGATGGATAGATGGATGGATGATAAATAGATGGATAGATGGATGGATGGATAGATGGATGGACGGATGGATGGATAGATGGATGGATGGATGGATGATGAATAGATGGATGGATGGATGATGAATAGATGGATGGATAGATAAACTGATGGATGGATGGATGATGAATAGATGGATGGATGGATGGATGGATATGCAGATGAGTGTATGGATGGATGGATGGATGGATAGAAGGACGGATGGATGGATAGATGGATAGATGGATAGATGGATGGATGGATAGATGGATAGATAGATGGATAGATGGATGGATGGATAGATGGATGGATGGATGGATGGATGAATGGATGGATAGATGGATGGATGGATGGATGGATGGATAGATGGATGGATGGATGGATAGATGGATGGATGGATGGATAGATGGATGGATGGATGGATGGATGGATAGATGGATGGATGGATAGATGGATGGATAGATGGATGGATGGATGGATGGATGGATAGATGGATGGATGGATGGATGGATGGATAGATGGATGGATGGATGGATGGATGGATGGATGGATAGATGGATGGATGGATGGATGGATGGATGGATGGATGGATGGATAGATGGATGGATGGATGGATGGATGGATAGATGGATGGATGGATGGATAGATGGATGGATGGATGGATAGATGGATGGATGGATGGATGGATGGATGGATGGATAGATGGATGGATGGATGGATGGATGGATGGATGGATGGATGGATGGATGGATGGATAGATGGATGGATGGATAGATGGATGGATAGATGGATAGATGGATGGATAGATGGATAGATGGATGGATGGATGGATAGATGGATGGATGGATGGATGGATGGATGGATGGATGGATAGATGGACAGATCAAAGGCTAGTGTGAGTCAGTTGACAGTGAATAATAATAATGTTTAAAAAGCGTTTCGTTCTCCAGCTTCATCAACACTGAAATGTCTGAGTTTGATCAGAACAGATTTTGAATGTCTGATTTGCCCTTTTATAGAAATATTTTCCTGAATAACAACACAAGCGTAATTATTCATTATTAACAGCTAAAGAGTTCAACATGTTCGGCAGGACAGAAACGACCCAATAACTGTCAGACGGACCAATCCTGAGAGGAAACGCCAGATCAAGAGCGACATGTTTCCAGTGCTCGGCCAGCGGATGATGGTCCTCTCAACAATAACAGAACCTTTCAAATGTTCTTAAAAAACTAAACCAAAACGCTTTACCTGCATAATCATAAAGATATGTGTGTTATAAACATAGAGATGAGGTCAGCTTTCTGTTTCCCGGTAGCAACAAAGACTGCTGGTTATCGGAGAAGCACTGCAGGCTTTCTTCAGCTGGAATGAGGGAAAACCAGACCTGTGCGGTTTCATCACATCTGATTGGTCGGAGAACATGAGGAATTATAGCCGCAGGAAATATGAGTCGGCCCCTGGTTTGCTTTGATACCTTGAAGACGGAGTGTTTGACAACCCCAGAGCACCTTAAATAACCTGCTGAGGAAAACACACTGATTAAACCGCCTCAGGCCGGATTACACTGCAGCCCCACAGTCCAATCACTAAAGAGCACAACCTTTTCAATTTGGCAAGCTCTAATCTGATTGGCTGTTTGCAAATTGAACAGCCTCAAATTTGTAAGACAGCTTGTTTAATTTATATGTAAATATATATTTCATATCAAATTTAAAGACATTGTTTTATTGTTTTATGTGGTGCACTTATAATGTTAGTATGATTTTACATCAAAAATTGTCATAATTTAGAAATAAACTGCTGTGATACTTCAGTGTTAACGCCCACTGCTGTGATTGGCCGCTGTGAGAGTTCAGTGTAAACGCCCACTGCTGTGATTGGCCGCTGTGATACTTCAGTGTAAACGCCCACTGCTGTGATTGGCCGCTGTGAGAGTTCAGTGTAAACGCCCACTGCTGTGATTGGCCGCTGTGATACTTCAGTGTAAACGCCCACTACTGTGATTGGCCGCTGTGAGAGTTCAGTGTAAACGCCCACTACTGTGATTGGCCGCTGTGAGAGTTCAGTGTAAACGCCCACTACTGTGATTGGCCGCTGTGAGACTTCAGTGTAAACGCCCACTGCTGTGATTGGCTACTGTGAGACTTCAGTGTAAACGCCCACTGCTGTGATTGGCTGCTGTGATACTTCAGTGTAAACGCCCACTGCTGTGATTGGACGCTGTGAGACTTCAGTGTAAACGCCCACTGCTGTGATTGGCTGCTGTGAGACTTCAGTGTAAATGCCCCCTGCTGTGATTGGCCGCTGTGAGACTTCAGTGTAAATGCCCCCTGCTGTGATTGGCTGCTGTGAGACTTCAGTGTAAACGCCCACTGCTGTGATTGGCCGCTGTGATACTTCAGTGTAAACGCCCACTGCTGTGATTGGCCGCCTTGAGACTTCAGTGTAAACTCCCACTGCTGTGATTGGCCGCCTTGAGACTTCAGTGTAAACGCCCCCTACTGTGATTGGCTGCTGTGAGACTTTAGTGTAAACGCCCTCTGCTCAGATTGGCCGCTGTGAGACTTCAGTGTAAACTCCCACTGCTGTGATTGGCCGCTGTGAGACTTCAGTGTAAACGCCCACAGCTGTGATTGGCCGCTGTGAGACTTCAGTGTAAACGCCCACTGCTGTGATTGGCCGCTGTGAGACTTCAGTGTAAACGCCCACTGCTGTGATTGGCCGCTGTGAGGCTTCAGTGTAAACGCCCACTGCTGTGATTGGCCGCTGTGAGAGTTCAGTGTAAACGCCCACTGCTGTGATTGGCCACTGTGATACTTCAGTGTAAACGCCCACTACTGTGATTGGCCGCTGTGATACTTCAGTGTAAACGCCCACTGCTGTGATTGGCCGCTGTGATACTTCAGTGTAAACGCCCACTGCTGTGATTGGCCGCTGTGAGAGTTCAGTGTAAACGCCCACTGCTGTGATTGGCCGCTGTGAGACTTCAGTGTAAACGCCCACTGCTGTGATTGGCCGCTGTGAGGCTTCAGTGTAAACGCCCACTGCTGTGATTGGCCGCTGTGAGAGTTCAGTGTAAACGCCCACTGCTGTGATTGGCCACTGTGATACTTCAGTGTAAACGCCCACTACTGTGATTGGCCGCTGTGATACTTCAGTGTAAACGCCCACTGCTGTGATTGGCCGCTGTGATACTTCAGTGTAAACGCCCACTGCTGTGATTGGCCGCTGTGAGAGTTCAGTGTAAACGCCCACTGCTGTGATTGGCCGCTGTGATACTTCAGTGTAAACGCCCACTACTGTGATTGGCCGCTGTGAGAGTTCAGTGTAAACGCCCACTGCTGTGATTGGCCGCTGTGAGACTTCAGTGTAAACGCCCACTGCTGTGATTGGCTACTGTGAGACTTCAGTGTAAACGCCCACTGCTGTGATTGGCTGCTGTGATACTTCAGTGTAAACGCCCACTGCTGTGATTGGACGCTATGAGACTTCAGTGTAAACGCCCACTGCTGTGATTGGCTGCTGTGAGACTTCAGTGTAAATGCCCCCTGCTGTGATTGGCCGCTGTGAGACTTCAGTGTAAACGCCCCCTGCTGTGATTGGCTGCTGTGAGACTTCAGTGTAAACGCCCACTGCTGTGATTGGCCGCTGTGAGTCTTCAGTGCAAATGCCCACTGCTGTGATTGGCCGCTGTGATACTTCAGTGTAAACGCCCACTGCTGTGATTGGCCGCCTTGAGACTTCAGTGTAAACGCCCCCTACTGTGATTGGCTGCTGTGAGACTTTAGTGTAAACGCCCTCTGCTGTGATTGGCCGCTGTGAGACTTCAGTGTAAACGCCCACTGCTGTGATTGGCCGCTGTGAGTCTTCAGTGTAAACGCCCACTGCTGTGATTGGCCGCTGTGAGACTTCAGTGTAAACGCCCACTGCTGTGATTGGCCGCTGTGAGACTTCAGTGTAAACGCCCACTGCTGTGATTGGCCGCTGTGAGACTTCAGTGTAAACGCCCACTGCTGTGATTGGCCGCTGTGAGACTTCAGTGTAAACGCCCACTGCTGTGATTGGCCGCTGTGAGACTTCAGTGTAAACGCCCACTGCTGTGATTGACTGCTGTGAGTCTTCAGTGTAAACTCCCACTGCTGTGATTGGCCGCCTTGAGACTTCAGTGTAAACGCCCACAGCTGTGATTGGCCGCTGTGAGACTTCAGTGTAAACGCCCACTGCTGTGATTGGCCGCTGTGAGACTTCAGTGTAAACGCCCACTGCTGTGATTGGCCGCCTTGAGACTTCAGTGTAAACGCCCACTGCTGTGATTGGCCGCTGTGAGACTTCAGTGTAAACTCCCACTGCTGTGATTGGCCGCCTTGAGACTTCAGTGTAAACGCCCACTGCTGTGATTGGCCGCTGTGAGACTTCAGTGTAAACGCCCACAGCTGTGATTGGCCGCTGTGAGTCTTCAGTGTAAACGCCCACTGCTGTGATTGGCCGCCTTGAGACTTCAGTGTAAACGCCCACTGCTGTGATTGGCCGCTGTGAGACTTCAGTGTAAACGCCCACTGCTGTGATTGGCCGCCTTGAGACTTCAGTGTAAACGCCCACTGCTGTGATTGGCCGCTGTGAGTCTTCAGTGTAAACTCCCACTGCTGTGATTGGCCGCCTTGAGACTTCAGTGTAAACGCCCACTGCTGTGATTGGCCGCTGTGAGACTTCAGTGTAAACGCCCACAGCTGTGATTGGCCGCTGTGAGACTTCAGTGTAAACGCCCACTGCTGTGATTGGCCGCTGTGAGACTTCAGTGTAAACGCCCACTGCTGTGATTGGCCGCTGTGAGACTTCAGTGTAAACGCCCCCTACTGTGATTGGCTGCTGTGAGACTTCAGTGTAAACGCCCACTGCTGTGATTGGCCGCTGTGAGACTTCAGTGTAAACGCCCAGTGCTGTGATTGGCCGCTGTGAGACTTCAGTGTAAACGCCCACTGCTGTGATTGGCCGCTGTGAGACTTCAGTGTAAACGCCCACTGCTGTGATTGGCCGCTGTGAGACTTCAGTGTAAACGCCCACTGCTGTGATTGGCCGCCTTGAGACTTCAGTGTAAACGCCCACTGCTGTGATTGGCCGCTGTGAGTCTTCAGTGTAAACTCCCACTGCTGTGATTGGCCGCTGTGAGACTTCAGTGTAAACGCCCACTGCTGTGATTGGCCGCTGTGAGACTTCAGTGTAAACGCCCACTGCTGTGATTGGCCACTGTGAGACTTCAGTGTAAACGCCCCCTACTGTGATTGGCTGCTGTGAGACTTCAGTGTAAACGCCCACTGCTGTGATTGGCCGCTGTGAGACTTCAGTGTAAACGCCCAGTGCTGTGATTGGCCGCTGTGAGACTTCAGTGTAAACGCCCACTGCTGTGATTGGCCGCTGTGAGACTTCAGTGTAAACGCCCACTGCTGTGATTGGCCGCTGTGAGACTTCAGTGTAAACGCCCACTGCTGTGATTGGCCGCTGTGAGTCTTCAGTGTAAATGCCCACTGCTGTGATTGGCCGCCTTGAGACTTCAGTGTAAACGCCCACTGCTGTGATTGGCCGCTGTGAGACTTCAGTGTAAACGCCCACTGCTGTGATTGGCCGCTGTGAGACTTCAGTGTAAACGCCCACTGCTGTGATTGGCCGCTGTGAGACTTCAGTGTAAACGCCCACTGCTGTGATTGGCCGCTCTGAGACTAACGAATGCTTTCATCATAACTCATAAGATGTAAATAAGACATTCATTGATTATTACAGGAGTTTTGGTGTGAGTCCAGAACTCAGTCACTGATAAACTCACAGTTTGATCGACAGCTCCAGCGATTGTAAAGGGAGTGTTCTTTGATCGCTTTCTATACTTTAATCACAGTTTAAATAACAGATTGCGACTGATTTACCAAAGAATCCACAGTGAAATTTGGCGAATACAATTAAATAATGCCCAACTAAGACATTCACATTGTTGAGAATAAATAAGCTCATTCCTAGCATTAGAACGGTTTATGTTTATTTATTTTTGTACGACAAAAGAACATCTAAACCACTATTTGTTGTTATTTTTCAGCAGGGAAGACTACATGGAAATGATTAAGAGCAAACAATGTGCTCTTAGTGTTCACGTCACATCTCTTCAACGTCGCCCCTCAGACACGAAACGACTTACAAGAGTTACATGAAGCACGATCCGCCATCATTTGTTCCGCTGGTGTTCCCGGTTCACCGCTATGTCTGGAATACATTAAGGTCAAAGGTGGCAGGAGAGAATGTTAATAAACATGTGAGTCTGATGTGAGAAGCTTGGGAGACTGTAACTCTTTCACACACACACACACACACACACACACACACACACACACACACACACACACACACACACACACACACAAACACACCACAGCTGTCTCGACTCTGGACTCACAGACTGGAAAGGAGAAAAGTTGGTTAATTCAAGGGAGAACATGCATCCTTAAACAGGAAACAAACAGGAAACTCTCAAGCTATTATGGGATGTTTGGAAAGGATCCTAGTAGGCAATTTGCATTGTGATGAAGAGTCTGGCATATGGAAGAAAATCAATGCCAAATGTATTTAAAACAAAAAATCTTGTTGGAATTCAACATGGTCGTATATTTAAGTGTTCCCTAAAAATACAATGCATTAAAATGACAATTCAACAAGCTTTGTTGTTTCAAATACATTTGGCATTCATTTTCTTCCATGTTGGCGTTAAATTTCTTACAAGGAAGATCATTTGGGGCTTGTAAGGGAACAGAAATTGATCTTTCATTAAGCTACCAACACTGGTTAGTCGGATAGTCGGATGCTCCAACACGATCACATGAGAATGTGTATCAATAGTATGAGTGTGCAATGTCATGGAATGTATACGCCAAAATGAGATTTTCACGTGCATATGATACACACTTTATGGCGTGTATATGACACGCTCTTGGGTAGGATTTTGTGCGTATAATACGCCATAAAGTGCGTATCATATGCACGCCAAAACTCATACATTCCACAACATTGCACACTCTTATTATTTATACGCATTTTCATGTGATCGGGCTCGATAGTCAGCTGGTCGCTTTCTGAAAGCATTTCATTCACACTTGTACAATAATAAAAAGCCAATGAAACGTTAAATTTGTGTAACCCCTCCTGTTCGAACTGCCCACTCCAAGCCGGACTCGAACCCGGGTCTGCCAACATGAGAGTCAGACGCTCTAACAAGGGGACTAAAGGCTACAACCCCTAGTGTCAGTCACTAGAGCATCTCTTGATCAGAGTGAGGTTTATTCGCACAGCAACTACTAGCTGCCCTTCGTTACACTCACCCCCCTAAAGCTCACTCCCATCCGGGTCACGGCACCAATGTAACCCCTCCTGTTCGAACCGCCCGCTCTAAGCGGGACTCGAACCCGAGTCCACCGGCATGAGAGTCAAACGCTCTAACAAAGGAGGCTAAAGGCTACAATCTCTAGCATCAATCGTTGTGTTTACTGGCACAATAACTACTAGCTGGCCTCCGTTACACTTGCATCTGTGCATGCATAATGAAGTTGCATTTGAATGGCAGAAAAGCGCTAGAAACGTCTCGGTTGCTAAAAACACATTTGTCCACACATCCAGAACTAATATTTCTCGAAGGTTTGATTTATTGGATTTGGCACACAGATACACTGAGACATTCGTGAGAGGTGCAACACATTTAAAGTTGGCAGTGAACAATTCTGACTTGAACAAAACATATCTGATTTCATAAAGATATACTGTTATAGCTGTGCATTTATTTATATCTTTAATATATACATCAACAGCCTTAACTGCTGGAACATCTTAGCATATGTACATTAAAACACCTGAAAAGAGTCTTAAACCTGACGAATGACCAGTACAGACATGCTTGGCCATGTGAAAACATTCATTTATGAGACGGATCTGATACGGTTCATGCCCTGAAGGTTTCATGCCGCCCCGTGACAGCCAAAGTGACATTAATATTTCATAAAGCAGAGCGTTTCCTGTGTTTTATTTAGTGCAACATTCATTTCTTTTCTGGAAACGGCTGTATTCTATCCGCAGCCCTGTGTGAAATCCACACGCTCGCTCTGGGTTTGTCCCTGGCAGCAGGTGTCTGGTTTACTTTGGCGCGAGGGTCGCGTAATCAGGGCCAAAATACACCCAGCGCCAGGCTTAAGTAGACGCTTATCGCAGGAAATGCCTCGCAGGACTCATTGTGCCGTGGTCCCTAAAGAGATTTACAGCGTTTTCCATGTTCCCACTGTTTCCATAACAGACAATGATCTATATAAGCAACGCGGCGTGAGAGGTTGTAGATATTGCGAGTTGTTAAGCTTGACATGCGGCGGTGTGAATACATTCACTATATACTGGAACACAACCTCAAGTGCCTTTTGTAAGAGGCCATAAACAACCATTTTAAATTAAAATTACATTGGCGAGTCTCTTCTGCTCACCAAAGCTCTGTTTATTTGATCAAAAATACAGTAAAAATTCGGAAATATTATTACAGTATATTGTAAAATGTAATTTATCATCATCAGTCTCCAGTGTCACATGATCCTTCAGAAATCACTCTAATATGAGGATTTGCTTATTTATGATTATTAACAATGTTGAAAACGGCTTCATATTTTCGTGCAAACTGTGATGCATTTTAACTTTTCAGGATTCTTTGATGAATTGAACGGCATTTATTTGAAATAGAGTCTTTTGTAACATTATAAATGCATTTACTGATCAATTTAATGCATACTTTCTGAATAAAAGTATTTTTTTTAATGGTAGTTTCCACAAAAATATGAAGCAGCATATTAGAATGATAGATGATCATGTCATGATCAGGAAAATTCAGCATCATTATTAGTAGTTGAATCATATTTATTTGTACTAATATCTGGCAATGCAGTAGACACATCACCTATACACACACACACACACACACACACACACACACACACACACACACACACACACACACACACACACACACACACACACACACACACACACACACACACACACACACACACACACACACACACACACACACACTATTTTAAATCTGCAGATCTCTTTGACTCTTGATGAAATGACATTGCGTTTTATAATTACAGTTCCGCTCCTGGAGGCTGATTGGCCAATACAGTGAATTTAGAATCTGATTGGACGATGTTCTAAAATGTTGATGCAGTGTTCACGTGCTTGTCTTTTTTTTGGTCAAATTTGAGTTATTTTGTGTTGTAAATATAATTTATTCTGAAGCAATATTCTCACCAGTGTTCAATCAGCTTTGACATATTAAAATCTGCATATTTGTGATATTTTTACCTTTTATAAAGGGCATTTTTTCCCATAATCTTATTAAATATAGGCTATGCTTCAGCTTTTATTTTATATTCTTAAATTTGATCAATACATTAACCCTCTGGTGCTTTTCGTTTAGGGGTTGCATTGGTCGTCTTCCTGGTCATAAGTGACTGGACACCTAAAAATTCAACTTCCTCCACCCCAGTAAAACCAATGCAATTTATTTTTCTTCAATAATATTTGTTCTTTTTAATTTTGTATTTTGAGATGATTTGATGGTATTTTTTAATATTTATGCAATAATTATGGTCTATTTTTGCCATTGAAAATTCTACAAAAAATGTTTTTTGTAATTTTTTTTATTTTTTATTATTGCAGTATTTCAGGTTAAAATAGAGACTAGGCCTTCAAAATAATTTTTTGAAGGCAAATTAGCGCCCTCTTTTTGAATTATTTAAGGAATCATGCAACCCTGTGTGTATTCACTAGAGGTCTCTATGGAGAATTCCCTAGTTCTGTTTTGAACACATTTAATGATTTGTTTTTGATGGATTTGAATATATACATTTAAAAAATCTCAAAGACTATTCATTATAAAGTTTTAGATTTTTTTTTTGTGTTAGAAATATAGATTTTTTTTGCAGATTTCCCATTCATTTCCTATGGTCGGTCATTTATGACCGAAGACAATGAACGCTACTTTTTTTTTAACGACCAATTAGCCTGCTCGAATCATGACCCCAATTTTTTTGTGTGTTTACATACCTAATGCTAGAAAAGTCACCAAGTTTAATATCATTCCGATGAAGCTGTGATTTTTTTAAATTTCAAAACAGAAAATTTTCCGGTCAGAAATGACCGAAGAGCACCAGAGGGTTAAACTAGAATAAGACACTATAGGGCTGTTGCCAATCAAATTAAATAATATACACTGAAAATGTTATGAGATTGTTTTAAATATTTTTGAATATACAAATAAGAAAAGTTGGAAAGAATGTTTAAATGTGAAACTAAACCACCAGTAGGTGGCGGTAGGTGAGTCTTAATGAGTGAGTCGATTCGTTCAAACGATTCATTCCAACGGCTGATTCATTCAAGAATAAGGCAGTCGTTTACGAATAGGTCATTGAATCTTTATTAACTTAATGTTAATTAATTGTTTATGGAGCTGGCGTATGAAATCGGTGTTATTTTCAGTCATGATGGTATTCAGGAAAACAGCACTCTTGGTCGTGTGATGTTGCTTAACTGTATCATACGTTATAAATACAAAAACTCCACAATTTGTGATTTTAACTGTGTGTGTTAACTGAGTTTCTTTGAATGAGAGGCGTCAACAGCGCCACCTTGTTACCGTCAGTTCATTATACATTATTATCCAATATCGATCGCCACTTACACTAAATTAATGTGAAATTTTGGTGATTCCCTAGTTATTATTTTTTGTTATTGGCGTTTTAATCAGGATACTTGTCCGGTCGGGCAAGTAAAATTCTCTATCACTTGCCCCTTTAAAAAATTTACTTGTCCCGGACAAGCGCTAATGTCGAGCCCTGTAAGTATTGTTTTTGTCTGAATGGTATATCACTGTTTCCTCAAAAATATGAATCATCATATCAGAGAGATTTCTGAAGGATCATGTGACACTGAAGACTGGAGTAATGATAATAAATTCAGCTTTGATCACAGGATTAAATTACACGTTACTATATATTCACATAGAGAACAGCTATTTTGAATAGTAATAATATTTAAAGGGGTGGTTGCATGCGATTTCACTTTTTTAACTTTAGTTAGTGTGTAATGTTGCTGCTTGAGCATAAACAGTATCTGCAAAGTTACAGCGCTGAAAGTTCAATGCAAACGGAGATATTGTCTTTTAAAGTTATGGCAGTTTATTGCCTACAAAAACGTCCGGTTTGGACTACAACGAGCTTCTTCTCGGGTTGGTGACATCATAAACACCTGCTATTAACAAACACTGCCCCCGCGAACACGCAACAAAGTGGACGAGGCCACGTCAGTCATTACGAAAGAGAGAGAGCTGTTGCAGAACTACAAACTACATTTGGCCATCTAACCAATCTAAGACCATTGCGTTTTTCGGAGGGATGGGCTTCACAGAAGCAGGAAGCAAACGAGCCGTTCAAAGGACAGTGGAGACAGTGGTGTGGAATGAAGGTAAAATATAAGAAAAATATGGCGTTAAAAAAAAAAAAGAAGTATTAAAGGATTAGTTAACTTTTAAATAAACTTTTGCTGATAATTTACTCACCCCCATGTCATCCAAGATGTCCATGTCTTTCTTTCTGCAGTCGAAAAGAAATTAAGGTTTTGGATGAAAACAGTCCAGGGGTTTCCTCCATATAATGGACTTCAATGGGCTCCAAACGGTTCAAGGTACAAATGACAGTTTCAGTGCAGCTTCACAGGGCTTTAAACGACACCAGATGATGAATAAGGGTCTTATTTAGCCAAACCATCAGTTTCTGAGAGAAACCCAGCAGTATTTATGCTATTATTTTACCTCTTAACAGACGAACGTGATCATCTCTGAGCTCAGCCATAACTTCCGGCAAGTAAGGTCAAATACGATCGTGGTCATAGATATATCGATAGTAGATGCCTCATTCTACTGATCCGTGCAGTCGCTAATGAGGCATCTATGTATACATCTATGACCACGATCTAATTTGACCTTACTTGCCGGAAGTTATGGCTGAGCTCAGAGATGATCACGTTCGTCTGTTAAGAGGTAAAATAATAGCATTAATACTGCTGGGTTTCTCACAGAAACTGATGGTTTGGCTAAATAAGACCCTTATTCATCGTCTGGTGTCGTTTAAAGCCCTTTGAAGCTGCACTGAAACTGTCATTTGGACCTTGAACAGTTTGGAGCCCATTGAATTCCATTATATGGAGAAAAACCCTGGACTGTTTTCATCCAAAACCTTAATTTCTTTTCGACTGCAGAAAGAAAGACATGGACATCTTGGATGAAATGGGGGTGAGTAAATTATCAGCAAAAGTTTATTTAAAAGTGAACTAATCCTTTAAGACATGTTATGCTGCACCCCATAAACACAACCAAGCCTAGAAAAAAAACACGGAACCACCCCTTTAAGATTTTTTCAGTAATTTTGATTCAGCTTTGGTGAGCAGAAGAGACTCTTTCAAAAACATCTTAATTATTCCAAACGTCTCTCTGACAACAGAGAAAAGGAAGAGATGCTCAGGACTCAAATGATCCGAGCTGCTCTCCATATGCACAGCTCAGATGACTCAGTTTTTCGTTTTCAGCTTGTTTTGGCTCATCCAGAGCTCGGCCCGTCGTCCCGCTGCGAGAGTCTCACCAAAGTGCCGATCAATAAAGTCACATTCCCAGGGGCCGCATGCGTCACGTCCTGGCCGGAGCCGATCTGTCAGATTTGGGGGAGTGATCGAGCTCTTTCCAGGTGCCCGAGCTGCAGGTGGGACTCCGGGTGGTGATCTTGGTGAGCAGCGTGGTCCTCCGCAAGCTGCTGTCCGAGTCCTCTTTCCTGAAGCTCTGCTGGATCTGATGGCAGCAGGGGAAGCAGTGTGTGAAGTCCTGCAGCAGGTGTCCGCTGAAGACCATGTAGATCCAGGGGTTGCAGCAGCTGTTCAGACTGGCCAGAAGCGCTGACAGAGTCACGGCCGTGTTCTCGGAGTCTAGACAGAGAGCAGACACACGTCAGCAATATCCTTCATACACCAACACTGTAAACCCGAATGTTCATGTTAATTAAATGGATTAAGTAGTGTATACTCAAAGTTTTAGAAAAAGTTCTACTAACTTAATTATTTCAAGTTGGTGTAAAGGTCCTTTCACACTGGACGCGATTTCGACGCGCGAATAATTTGCGCGATGGTTTTATTTTTTGATCAGCTGTTTGTGTAATGAGAGCTTTCTCACCGAACGCGAATGTGCTGCGGCGAAAAAACGATGTTAATTTTTTTCGTTTCGATGTCGATTTTTTTTAACACTCGCAGCGACAGAAAAGGCTTAAACCAATCACATACAAGGAAACAAAGGTGACGAAATGTCCAGTTGATGTCACTAGCCATTCAATCAACATTAACCTTTGCCAGGTATCGCATTTCTCACGAGATTACAGCTGTAGTTGTGTTTACAGCTGTACAGATGCAGCTGTGTTTGCCCACTATAGGCTACAGATTACGATATTATAATAAATACATTGATTTTTTTTTTTTAAATCTAATTGTGTCCGCGACTATAGAAAGTGAATGTGTTTCCGTCAGTACGACTGTGGCACTTAAATGTTTACATTGTGACTCAACTGGAAACACAGCAGCTCCGGATCGAGCCGTTCCTGAAGAGTGTGAGTGTGTGTGTGTGTGTGTGTGTGTGTGTGTGTGTGTGTGTGTGTGTGTGTGTCGTCAGATGCGCTGCTACCGTCTCTGTCTGGAGGAGCTCCTCAAATTGTCCCACGGACATTTGAAAATAAGTGCGAAACCGGCCATGATAAAGTTTTAGCTCCTGTAGAAGATTAGCATCCTCCCCTTCAGACTCTGTTCTTTAAGACTGGGTACACCCAAAACCTTCTTCTCTGTCTTTTAAAGAAAAATAAAAGCTCGTCTCCACTGAATGATTACGTGTCCGTGTTTCTCAGCTGTCGGCGCGAATGTTTTGGGATGTCGGAGCTCTGAAACGTCACAAACTCGCGTCGCTGCTGATGTGAATGGTTTTAATGCGAACTATTCGCACACGAAATATTCGCTTTTTCCGCTTCGCTTTTTCGTTACGCGTCCGGTGTGAAAGGGCCTTAACATGGTCTTCCTTTTGAGTAATTTCAACTAATATTTTTTGATTAAATGGAACTTTTTTGTGAATAAGTAAACATAACTTAAAAACATAAATTAAGTACAACTTAATAGAATTAAGTAATTACATGCTAAGAATGATGAAGTCCTGTTATTTCTGTTGTTTCAAATAGAGATTATTTAAAAATAAACTTAATTTATATAGCACATGCTAAAATAAAATAAAATCTCAAAGTGCTTAACCAAATAAGTAAAATCCATCATAACAAATAAATTACAACCATAGCCTATTAAAACAATTTAATTGGGGCAAACTGAAATGCGTTAGTGGAAGACAAAATGTATTTATTTTATTTATTTATAGTATTTTTATTGTCATCAGTTTAATGTAGCCTATAAACTAAACGATTTTTAAAATGTGTACGACGTAAGTTTTGTTCTCCGGTTTAACACATCACACAATAAGCACTACTAACTCCTGCGAGACTTACTCACACACATACATCAAGAATCAGCCTATGAATCTCAACAATGGTGACGTGATTCATGCCGCAATGCATTCTGGGTGCATAATGCGAAACTCATCCATGGCTACCATAATGCATTGCGGCATGAATCACGTCACCATGGTTGAGATTCATAGGCTGATTCTTGATGTCAGTGTGTGAGTAAATCTCACAGGAGGTCAAAGTATTTGACATACAATCTATTTTTATAACTTATTCAGCTTTTCTGATTAAAACCGTGCTGGATATCAATTGCCTCAAAATTTTAAGTTTGAGACACATGTTTTTAAGTAAACAAACTCAACATATTTGACTACCGTGTACTTAAAGCAATGACAACACAAAGCAATAAAAATGTAGTTTTGTTAAAATAAAATGGTGTGGTTGTGTACTTATTTTTTAAAGTTCTGTGAAAACTCAAAACTTTGTTATAATAACTGAAAATAATTGAATTGCCTTAACAGAAAACTGTAAGTCATATTAACTGCAAATATTTGAGTTGAGCGAAATGAGCACTTTAATTTAACTGTTATCAAAAGGTACAAGTAGCAGGTAATCCAGACTTTTAAGTTCTGGAAAATTGTGACTTTTAAGTTATCCAACTTAAAAAATTTGAGGCAATCGATTGCCTCAATTTTTTGAGTTCTGGGAACTTATTCGGGTTTACAGTGAATGAGTAGTGCCTTTTAAAGCAGCACAGTAGATTAGTCTCACTGTTGCGACATAGCAGTGGCATTTAATCACGATTTCCACAAAAATATGAATCAGCATATTAGAATGATGCTAAAAATTCAGCTTTGATCACAGGAATAAATTACACTTTACTATATATATTCACACACTCAAAAAAATTATACGTGGGTTTTACTTAATTTTTTTTATGTCAACAGGTTTCATGTAATTGGGTTATGTTGAATTTAATTAAAATAGTTTATTTCAGTAAACTTAATTTACTTAATTTTAACGTAAGGTTAATTCAATGCCATTTAGTTAAATCAGGTTAATTATGTCCTAAACTATTAAATTGAATTATTCTAAAATGAATATTAAAAAAAACAAACCAAAACAAGTAATCCAGTTTAATTGATTATTTTTATTTAGTGAAATACTATTTTTTACAACATTTACAAGACCTTTTATAAGGTCTTATTGGCTAGCCAGAAGATGGTTTTGTTACATGGCATTCCCAAATTAGTTGTATTTTATTATTAAAACAACTTTAATAGTTATTAGCAGGTCCTCACCATAAGCACACGCTCTACACTTCACCACAATGGTAAACTCCAAAAACACTAACATAACAAAACTTTCAAGCATTAAAAAGTCTCTCCATTTTCTCATCTTGTTAAAAATGCATCAACTCAGAAAAAAATTATTCGTTGAATTTACTAAAAAAAAAAATATCGTAAGTGGTCGCAATCAATTTATTTTATCTCAATTTAAACAAAAACACATGCAATTCCCATAAAACCAATTCATTTTTTTTTTAAATCAAAAAACTAAATTTAAATTATTTAAACGAGCATAAATTAATTATGCTTAATTTAATCGGGCCATAATAATTTTTTTCAGTGTAGCACTTTATTTAAACATTTACTCTCCGAATTCAGACCCTTTGCAAAGCATGATGGGAAGTGAAAGTCTTGTTTGATTGGGTTACTTGATTGAAATGTGTTATGTCAAAGGGCAACGGTTTTAAGTCAGTTGAACGTGAATCAATTACATTTGAACCAGAACCCTGATATAATTGTGTTAAATCAAGATGAATTGCTTAAATAAATTGAACAGCATCATAAAATATTTTTTTGAGTGTAGACTACCCTTCTAGGGTCTTCGGGGTCTTTTCTAACCCCAAAGGCCGTTTGCTCAAATAAAAAAAAATGTCCCTTTGTCCAAATAGCATGAGACGGTTGTCAACACTCTCTAGATCTACAAATTAAAAAAAAAAAATTGGATTGATATCTGTTTTTATGTTGGTGTGACAAAAAACGTCACACTCAGGGTCTTCTGAGCTCTTCTCTGGAGACACCGCTTAGAAAATGGACAAAATTCATCCTCAAAAACAGAAACAACACAGAACACGCACACAGAAATGAAGTGGCACACTTCCAACAATGCATAAAACATCCGCAATGCAAAACGATCACACACACACACACACACACACACACACACACACACACACACACACACACACACACACACACACACACACACACACACACACACACACACACACACACACACACACACACACACACACACACACACACACACACACACACAGAGGAATGCATTTGTTATTGCTTGTTATTGCTGTTCAGTTCATTGCATTTTGATGTTCATGTTGTGTATTTTTTACTCAATATGTAATATAACTGCTAATTTTTGTTAATTTTTGTTCTGTTACAGTTAGCAACTGAAGTGTAGATTCAATTTGTAGAATTATAAGATTATCAGACGTTTGAAATAAATGATAAACTCTAAAGACTCCAACTTTTCTCTTGTTCAGGTTTGATTGTAATCGAAATGTAACATCATTGAAAAAAAGATTTTTTCAGTACAAAAAAATGCTAAACTTTGACAAAATGAATGAATTGTAATTGTTATAATTGTGATTTCATAACATTTAGATATGAATCCAACTGAAAAATACTTGTGAAAAGACGTCGTTCAGTCAGTCAAATAGCAAATAGTGGAGCTCTGCACACATGTACTGGTAAAAGTAATATATTTTTATTTTAAAACTGTATTTTCCAAAAGATGGGCAAAAATCTTACACCAAACCATGTCAAATTATCCATGTTATCCCCACGAATGAAAGTTAGAAATTTGGGTCTTTTATAAAGTGAATTTTACATAAAAAACTGATTTTGTGTGAAAATCCATAAAAAAAAATATATTTTTATTTATTTATATAAATTTAAAAATGATTATAAATACTCCAAAAACTGCTCAGATGTTGAGTAAAAACATTAATAAACAGAGTAAAATGACATTTGTTCTAAAATAAAACAATTGTTTTGTTACAAAATTACATTTTGTTGCCTGGGGTCTGTGGAGACCCAAAGACCCTGAGTGTAATTCCCAAACGAAGACCTTGCAAGGGTTAAAAAAAAAAACCCACCCAGAATGTAACTGTATCAACATTCTAGAACATGCATCATCCAATCAGATTCTACGGTCACTGTATTGGCCAATCAGCATCCAGGATTGGAACTGTAATTATAATACACGGTGTCGTTTTCATTTTTCAAGAGTCTGAGATCTGCAGATTTATATAAGTACAGTAAAAATGTAGCATTTGTGACCCTGGACCACAAAACCAGTCACAAGGGTCAACTTTTTTAAAGTAGAGATGTATCTGAAAGCTGAATACATAACCTTGTTTGTTTGTTAGGATAGGATTTAATGTTTTCATTAATTGAAAATCTGGAATCTGAGGGTGCAAAAAAATTCTAAATATTGAGAAAATCTCCTTTAAAGTTGTCCAAATGAAGTCCTTAGCAATGCATATTACTACTAATAATACATTTATGACATATTTACGGTAGGAAACGTACAAAATATCTTCATGGAACATGATCTTAATATCCTAATGATTTTTGGCATCAAAGAAAAATTTATAATTTTGACCCTTACAATGTATTGTTGGATATTTTTATTTTATATTGGCCAATCAGCATCCAGGAGCGGAACTGTATGCTTTATAAAATAATGATATTACACAGTGTCACTTTAATTTTTCATGAGTAAAAGAGATCTGCAGATTTAAAATTCTTAACCAGGTGTTATGCCTAATGTGTCACCAAATATTAGTAAAAATATTACAAATAACTAATTTGTTTCGACTGAAGCAATCACTACCAGGTGAAATTGGGGTGAAATTGGGTTATATGAAAATCCCATAACCCCATGACAGATTTACACATCATAAACCCTCAGCAGATGTTCTGCTTGGACGCTCTAATCTGGTCTCATGACTTCATTTCTCAATGATCCTAATAAGCATATCAGAGAGACTATATTTAACGCATTATCACTTCTTTCCATTAGCAGCCGTCTGATGCACATTCAATGTAAACTTCACAAAGCGGCCGTGCTCTTAAAGGCACTGTATTAAAACAATACACTTTTATTAAGATTTTAGCTTAACAAATGTGTAGGGGACAGTTTTATTGTTTCCACATTCATGCCCTGTGATTACAATACGTTTTCTATTGTATAATTATATACAGAAAATAAATTATTCTGAAGAGAAAGTTGCTGCCTTCAATCAACTTGGATGTTTAAGTCATATCAACTTAAATTACATTAAACTGACCTAAAAAATGAGTTGAATCTTATATAACTTATTAAAAAAAAGTTAAAGCAATGTAAAAACATAACTTATTGATCATAACACGTTTTACAGTGTGTGTTCATCCGACTACAAAAATATATTAGTACCACATACATATATGTATGTGTGTGTGTGTGTGTGTGTGTTATATTTAATGTCATTTTAGCTAGAAATATAAAATAATTGCACATTTTCACTTTGCACAGAGTGCAATCCAATATGCAAATATGAAATATGAACGAAATCATGACATTTGAACTCTTTGTTAATTCTACATAATATATTTAATGTAGGGCTGTCAAAAGATTAATCGCGATTAATCACATCCAAAATAAAAGTTTGTGTTTACATAATATATGTGTGTGTACTGTGTATAATTATTATGTATATATAAATACACACACACATTCATGTATATATTTAAGAAATATTTGCATGTATATACTGTATATACATTTATATAATTTATATTATATATAAATATAAATATTTTATATATAAATATAATAAATTTTTCTTAAACATATACATGCGTGTGTGTGTGTTTTTATATATAAATAATAATTATACACAGTACATACACATATATTATGTAAACACAAACTTTTATTTTGGATGCGATTAATCGCGATTAATCTTTTGACAGCCCTAATTTAATGATATTCATGTTATAAAATGTTGCATGTGACATTACATTTTCTTAAATTAAATATTACATTAAAATGAGATTATGAAGTGTAACCTGCATATGTTAAAGTACACTGTAAAAAAATTATATGATCAATAAGTTGACGACATATGTTTTTACATTGCTTTAACTCATCAAAATAAGTTTAAAATTCCACATTTTTAAGTCGGTATAATGTGATTTTAGTTGGAATGACTTTACATTGTATAAATATGTATGGAAATGAAATGTCTCTTTGATGCACATGAATCTGTTGAGCATCATATACAGTAGCCTAATTTAATAATGCTTGTTAATTAAATATTATATTTAAATGCTCTGAATAAACACATTTGGTCCATATGATCTCACATGTGCAAAACATGCATGGAAATGTTATTTTTTTTCTGACTGCACATTAATACTAAAAACGCATTGACGCTTCACAACATGGTTGCGAGTTTCACTCACCATCAAAGCTGAAGTTCTTGTCCCACACAGACCACATCTGCACGATAAAAAACGGCGCCCAGCAGATGATATAAGCGAGGACGATGACAAAAGTCATCTTGACGGTGCGTAACTTGGCTCTGGAGATGGTGGTGACGCTGCTCACGGAGTTCTTCCCGATCAGCCCGTTCTTGTGCGCGCCGTTGCTCGGCGTCTTCTTGGTCTTGTACCTGATGTTCATCCTGATGCTGTGGCATATGAATCCGTAGCAGGTCATTAGTATGATCACCGGGATGAGGAATATCCCAGCTGTGATCCAGGTGATGTACGCGCGCAGTCCCCAGGGCTGGATGAAGTGGCCCCAGCAGTCGTACACCTCCGAGCCGTTCTGGATCTCGCTGAGGGAGAAGATGAAGTACTGAGGGGTGCTGAGGAGCAGGCTGCTGATCCACGTGCCCCCGATCATGATGTGGGACCTCCGGGTGGACTGCTGGAGGGTCTTGAGAGGGTGGCAGATGGCGATATATCGATCTAGAGTCATCATGACCATCATGTATGTGGACGCGAACATGCCCATCACCTGCAGGTGCTTCACGATCCGGCACAGGAAGTCCGGCCCGTAAAAACGGAAGGTTATTTCCCAGCACAGCTGTGGAAGGACCTGGAAGAACGCGACCACCAGGTCGGCCAGGCTCAGGTGTTTGATGAACAGGTGCATGCGGGAGGTTTTCTTCTTGGTGTTGTGGATGGCCACCAGGACGCTGCAGTTCCCGATCACGGCGACCGCGAAGGTGACGCTGAGGACCGCGATCTCGATTTTGGCGACCTCTTCGTCGCGTCCGTACGGGTCTGTGGAGTTGACCGTGTGCGATGTGTTGCTCGGGGGTCCCATTGTAAGCCTCGTCAAAAACAACAGCAGTCAAACGCGTTAAAATGTGCGCGCTTTCCGTGCGTAAATGGAAACGCCGGTGTCCTGTTGCGCGCTACTATGAATATTACAGATTAAATATCTGTGTTAGTAACCGAAATGATTTAGATTTAAAATCCATGTTGAATCATTAATTATCCCCATTTTGCCTTTGTCCGAGACTCTTACAAGTTTTTAGTTCCCATCTAATGCAACCCAGATCCTCAAATGTCTCCCCTCTCCTCTGTCTGTGGCTCTGCTCGAAGCCTTTTAAACCCGCCTCAGATTTCACTCACGCGCGGAGCCAAACCCACCGGTGTTCAGCAGCTGAATCCAGTCCTATAGCTTAAGTGCATACAGGCAAGCCCTCCGCCCACCGGACCCTGGAGAAAACACCCCTCTCAAAGTCTGCTTAATGTGAAGATCCGCCTTGACACATTCCCATACAGTACAGATCCATAAATATTCTCTCATTGTAACTGACCGGGTCATCTTTCACTCTAAAATGAAAATATAATTAATTTAAAATAAAAATAAAAATATAGATTAGATAGATAGATGGACAGATGGATAGATAGTGGAAAGTATGGATGGATGGATGGATGGATAAATAGATAGTGGAAAATATGGATGGATGGACGGATGGATAGATAGTGGAAAATATGGATGGATGGATGGATGGATGGATAAATAGATAGTGGAAAATATGGATGTATGGATAGTGAGAGATATGGACGGATGGATGGATAGTACGATGGATGGATGGATGGATGGATATATAGATAGTGGAAAATATGGATGATGGATGGATGGACAGATGGATATATAGATAGTGGAAAATATGGATGGATGGATGGATCGATAGTGAGAGATATGGATGGATGTATGGATAGTACGATGGATGGATGGATGGATGGATGGATAGATAGTGGAAAATATGGATGGATGGATAGATAGTGAGAGATATGGATGGATGGATGGATGGATGGATGGATGGATAGTGAGAGATATGGATGGATGGATGGATGGATAGTGAGAGATGATGGATGGATGGATAGTGAGAGATATGGATGGATGGATGGATGGATAGTGAGAGATGATGGATGGATGGATAGTGAGAGATATGGATGGATGGATAGATAGTGAGAGATATGGATGGATGGATGTATGAATGATAGTGAGAGATATGGATGGATGGATAGATAGGGAGATATATGGATGGATGGATGATGGATAGTGAGAGATATGGATGGATGGATGGATAGATAGAAGAGATATGGCAGGATGGATGGATGTATGGATGGATATGAGTGATATGGATGTGTGGATGGATAGTGAGAGATATGGATGGATGGATGTATGGATGGATAGTGAGTGATATGGATGTATGGATGGATAGTGAGAGATATGGATGGATTGGATGGATGGATGGATGGATGGATAGATGTATGGATGGATAGTGAGTGATATGGATGGATGGATAGTGAGAGATATGGATGGATGGATAGATAGTGAGAGATATGGATGGATGGATGGATGTATGAATGATAGTGAGAGATATGGATGGATGTATGGATGGATAGTGAGAGATATGGATGGATGGATAGATAGGGAGAGATATGGATGGATGGATGGATGGATAGTGAGAGATATGGATGGATGGATAGATAGTGAGAGATATGGATGGATGGATGGATGGATGGATGGATGGATGGATGGATAGTGAGAGATATGGATGTATGGATGGATAGTGAGAAATATGGATGGATGGATGTATGGATGGATAGTGAGTGATATGGATGTATGGATGGATAGTGAGAGATATGGATGGATGGATGTATGGATGGATAGTGAGTGATATGGATGTATGGATGGATAGTGAGTGATATGGATGTATGGATGGATAGTGAGTGATATGGATGCATGGATGGATAGTGAGAGATATGGATGGATGGATGTATGGATGGATAGTGAGTGATATGGATGTATGGATGGATAGTGAGAGATATGGATGGATGGATGTATGGATGGATAGTGAGTAATATGGATGTATGGATGGATAGTGAGAGATATGGATGATGGATGTATCGATGGATAGTGAGTGATATGGATGTATGGATGGATGGATGGATAGTGAGTGATATGGATGGATGGATGTATGGATGGATAGTGAGAGATATGGATGGATGTATGTATGGATGGATAGTGAGAGATATGGATGGATGGATGTATGGATGGATAGTGAGAGATATGGATGTATGGATGGATGGATGGATAGTGAGGGATATGGATGTATGGATGGATAGTGAGTGATATGGATGGATGGATGTATGGATGGATAGTGAGAGATATGGATGGATGTATGTATGGATAGTGAGTGATATGGATGGATGGATGTATGGATGGATAGTGAGAGATATGGATGGATGTATGGATGGATAGTGAGAGATATGGATGGATGGATGTATGGATGGATAGTGAGAGATATGGATGTATGGATATATAGTGAGAGATATGGATGGATGGATGGATGGATGGATGGATGGATAGTGAGAGATATGGATGTATGGATGTATGATAGTGAGAGATATGGATGTATGGATGTATGATAGTGAGAGATATGGATGTATGGATATATAGTGAGAGATATGGATGGATGGATGGATGGATGGATAGTGAGAGATATGGATGTATGGATGTATGGATAGATAGTGAGAGATATGGATGGATGGATAGTGAGAGATATGGATGGATGGATGTATGATAGTGAGAGATATGGATGGATGGATGGATGGATAGTGAGAGATATGGATGGATGGATCTATGTATGGATGGATGGATAATGAGAGATATGGATGGATGGATGTATGGATGGATAGTGAGAGATATGGATGGATGGATGTATGATAGTGAGAGATATGGATGGATGGATGGATGGATGGATGGATGGATAGTG
>JARQWZ010005931.1:0-64052 GCA_033150135.1 Gobio occitaniae | reverse complement strand
ATTTAAAGATTATTTCTTCAGTAGTACAATGTAGGCTAGCAGTGTGACCACAGCTAAAGTCATCTGACTACAGCCAAAACAAACTGTTGTGAAGACAGTGTGATTAAATAATGAAGTGTATAGCTGTGTGTGTGTGTGTGTGTGTGTGTGTGTCCTAGTATTCCCTACTTTATGGGAAATGTCTCCACATGGATAATAATATCAGTAGTAGTAAATGATTTGTAAAAACAATGATAACACCTTTGAGCCTGTCAATATTATGTGAACATGAAATCTCAAACACTCAGTAGCACTTGCTACTATAGTTTCTGTGGCACCTGCGTCTCTCGCGTATGTAACGGTGTTCTAAAAGCAGTGAGCTAAAGTTCAACGTGGGTCTCATTACCTTGTGTCATTTCCCATTTCAATGCCACGAACGCATTCTTTGTGAACAGCCGTTGAACAGGACTAGCGATGCGTTCACTACACGTGTCGCGTCAAAGGACAGCGGTTAATCTCCTCAGCTCAGCTCACTTCACGCACAGTAGCGCCATATACAGACACTCCCTCAACCGCTACAGGTCAGATTTTACGCCACAGTAAAGAGAGCTTATTAAATACGAAAACGAATATTTATTTTTGCTTATTATTATTTTATTTCAGTTAGTTTTTCAGTAAGAGTTGTTAGTTTTCGTTTAGTTTTAGTTTTTCATTTATTATGATTTTTTTAATTTTATTTCAGTTTACAAAAATGTTTTTTAACAAATAGTTATAGTCTTAGTTTCAGTTTTCGTTTAAGAAAATAACCTTGGTCCAAAGACACTAGAGACAAAATTGTACACCTCCACAAGGCTGGAAAGGGCTACGGGGGAAATTGCCAAGCAGCTTGGTGAAAAAAGGTCCACTGTTGGAGCAATCATTAGAAAATGGAAGAAGCTAAACATGACTGTCAATCTCCCTCGGACTGGGGCTCCATGCAAGATCTCACCTCGTGGGGTCTCAATGATCCTAAGAAAGGTGAGAAATCAGCTCAGAATTACACAGGAGGAGCTGGTCAATGACCTGAAAAGAGCTGGGACCATCGTTTCCAAGGTTACTGTTGGTAATACACTAAGACGTCATGGTTTGAAATCATGCATGGCACGGAAGGTTCCCCTGCTTAAACCAGCACATGTCCAGACCCGTCTTAAGTTTGCCAATGACCATTTGGATGATCCAGAGGAGTCATGGGAGAAAGTCATGTGGTCAGATGACACCAAAATAGAACTTTTTGGTCATAATTCCACTAAACGTGTTTGGAGAAGAAGAATGATGAGTGCCATCCCAAGAACACCATCCCTACTGTGAAGCATGGGGGTGGTAGCATCATGCTTTGGGGGTGTTTTTCTGCACATGGGACAGGGCGACTGCACTGTATTAAGGAGAGGATGACCGGGGCCATGTATTGCGAGATTTTGGGGAACAACCTCCTTCCCTCAGTTAGAGCATTGAAGATGGGTCGAGGCTGGGTCTTCCAACATGACAATGACCCGAAGCACACAGCCAGGATAACCAAGGAGTGGCTCTGTAATTAGCATATCAAGGTTCTGGCTATTTAGTCAGCCACCAATTGTGCAAGTTCTTCCACTTAAAAAGATGAGAGAGGCCTGTAATTTTTATCATTGGTACACTTCAACTATCAGAGACAGAATGAGAAAAAAAAAATCCAGAAAATCACATTGTCTGATTTTTAAAGAATTTATTTGCAAATTATGGTGGAAAATAAGTATTTGGTCACCTACGAAAAAGCAAGATTTCTAGCTCTCACAGACCTGTAACAACTTCTTTACGAGGCTCCTCTGTCCTCCACTCGTTACCTGTATTAATGGCACCTGTTTGAACTCATTATCAGTATAAAAAGACACCTGTCCACAACCTCAAACAGTCAGACTCCAAACTCCACTATAGCCAAGACCAAAGAGCTGTCAAAGGACACCAGAAACAAAATTGTAGACCTGCACAAGGCTGGGAAGACTGAATCTGCAATAGGTAAGCAGCTTGGTATGAAGAAATCAACTGTGGGAGCAATTATTAAAAAATGGAAGACATACAAGACCAGTGACAATCTCCCTCGAGCTGGGGCTCCACGCAAGATCTCACCCTGTGGGGTCAAAATGATCACAAGAACGGTGAGCAAAAATCCCAGAACCACACGGGGGGACCTAGTGAATGACCTGGAGAGAGCTGGGACCGAAGTAACAAAGGCTACCATCATTAACACACTACGCCGCCAGGGACTCAAATCCTGCAGTGCCATACGTGTCCCCCTGCTTAAGCCAGTACACATCCGGGCCCGTCTGAAGTTTGCTAGAGAGCATTTGGATGATCCAGAAGAGGATTGGGAGAATGTCATATGGTCAGATAAAACTAAAATAGAACTTTTTGGTAAAAACTCAACTTGTCGTGTTTGGAGGAGAAAGAATGCTGAGTTGCATCCAAAGAACACCATACCTACTGTGAAGCATGGGGGTGGAAACATCATGCTTTGGGGCTGTTTTTCTGCAAAGGGACCAGGATGACTGATCCGTGTAAAGGAAAGAATGAATGGGTCCATGTATCATGAGATTTTTAGTAAAAACCTCCACCTCCAGCAAGGGCATTGAAGGTGAAACGTGGCTGGGTCTTTCAGCATGACAGGGATCCCAAACACACCACCCGGGCAACGAAGGAGTGGCTTTCGTAAGAAGCATTTCAAGGTCCTGGAGTGGCCTAGCCAGTCTTCAGATCTCAACCCCATAGAAAATCTTTGGAGGGAGTTGAAGATCTGTGTTGCCCAGCGACAGCCCCAAAACATCACTGCTCTAGAGGAGATCTGCATGGAGGAATGGGCCAAACTACCAGCAACAGTGTGTAAAAACCTTGTGGAGACTTACAGAAAACGTTTGACCTCTGTCATTGCCAACAAAGGGTATATAACAAAGTATTGAGATTAAATTTTGTTATTGACCAAATACTTATTTTCCACCATAATTTGCAAATCAATTCTTTAAAAAAAATCAGACAATGTGATTTTCTTTTTTTTTCTTTTCTTATTCTGTCTCTCATAGTTGAAGTGTAATACTTTTTTGCCCCACTGTATATGTGTGTGTGTGTGTGTGTGATATATATAGATATATATAGGTACCGGTCATATAATTAGAATATCATCAAAAAGTTGATTTCACTAATTCCATTCAAAAAGTGAAACTTGTATATTATATTCATTCATTACACACAGACTGATATATTTCAAATGTTTATTTCTTTTAATTTTGATGATAATAACTGACAACTAAGGAAAATCCCAAATTCAGTATCTCAGATAATTATATATTACTTAAGACCAATACATAGAAAGGATTTTTAGAAATCTTGGCCAACTGAAAAGTATGAACATGAAAAGTATGAGCATGTACAGCACTCAATACTTAGTTGGGGTTCCTTTTGCCTGAATTACTGCAGCAATGCGGTGTGGCATGGAGTCGATCAGTCTGTGGCACTGCTCAGGTGTTATGAGAGCCCAGGTTGCTCTGATAGTGGCCTTCAGCTCTTATGCATTGTTGGGTCTGGCATATCGCACCTTCACAATACCCCATAGATTTTCTATGGGGTTAAGTTCAGGCGAGTTTGTTGGCCAATTAAGAACAGGGATACCATGGTCCTTAAACCAGGTACTGGTTGCTTTGGCACTGTGTCAGGTGCCAAGTCATGTTGGAAAATGAAATCTGCATCTCCATAAAGTTGGTCAGCAGCAGGAAGCATGAAGTGCACAGTGGACCAACACCAGCAAATGACATGGCACCCCAAACCATCACTGACTGTGGAAACTTTACACTGGACCTCAAGCAACGTGGATTGTGTGCCTCTCCTCTCTTCCTCCAGACTCTGGGACCCTGATTTCCAAAGGACATGATTTACTTTCATCAGAGAACATAACTTTGGACTACTCAGCAGCAGTCCAGTCCTTTTTGTCTTTAGCCCAGGCGAGACGCTTCTGACGCTGTCTGTTGTTAAGGGGTGGCTTGACACAAGGAATGCGACAGCTGAAACCCATGTCTTGCATACGTGTGTGCAAAGTGGTTCTTGAAGCACTTACTCCAGCTGCAGTCCACTCTTTGTGAATCTCCCCCACATTTTTGAATGAGTTTTGTTTCACAATCCTCTCCAGGGTGTGGTTATCCCTATTGCTTGTACACTTTTTTCAACCACATCTTTTCCTTCCCTTCGCCTCTCTATTAATGTGCTTGGACACAGAGTCTGTAAACAGCCAGCCTCTTTTGCAATGACCTTTTGTGTCTTCCCCTCCTTGTGCAAGGTGTCAATGGTCGTCTTTTGGACAACTGTCAAGTCAGCAGTCTTCCCCATGATTGTTTTGCCTACAGAACTAGACTGAGAGACCATTTGGCGGCAGTGGCTCAGTGGTTCATGAAGGTTGTCTACAAACCGGAAGGTTGGTGGTTCGATCCCTGGTTCCACCTGACCAAGTGTCGAGGTGTCCATGAGCAAGACACCTAACCCCAGCTGCTCCCGATGAGCTGGATGGTGCCTTGCATGGCAGACACAAAGTGTAAAATAGGGCTGGGTGATATGGCCCCAAAAAATTATCACAATATAATTTTCCATATCAGTCGATATCGATAATTATCAAGGTAAATGTCAAATCTTTATTTCTTTAAAGTTTAAAGACATATTTTTGCTCCTGAGTGAAAGATGTAGAAAACAGACAGTTAATAGTGGGTTAACTATCCTTTATGGTCAAAAGATGACAAACACTTCCCAAACAGGTGAACAATTTTAAAAACTGAGGTAGAGTAGAATATAAATAGAATATATAAATATCTGTATTAAAATCTAGAACTGTAGTGATATAACATTTGGCTCTGCTGACTGCAAATGAAAAGTTAAAGTGCTTTAAAGATAATGTTTGTCAATAAACAAAAATAGAATAAAAAAATCTTTCTGGTCAGCATGCCAAACCTTATAAATAAATGACATTGACAATATAAATAAAATGAATAAATAAAAGAAAAATCTTAAATGTGGTCGGCATTTTTTTACTCTACACTCTATAATATATCTATAATATAATTATATTCACTGAATTAAAATAATTGTTTAAGTAGTAAAACAATAAAAACGCAAACGGCGCAAAAAATGCGTTTAAGTTTAGAAACATAGAAACAGTCCCCCCTTTCTTGCCTTACAGTGGATTGGTCCACCGCACAACTCATTGACACCGAAACACACACACACAACTGCAACGAGAGTACAAAGTTCAGTAACGTTAGTTGTGGAACTCCAGTAAGGGCTTGTAACGAGTAGAATTAGGTACTGCTCCTTTAAGGCAGAAAGCACTCGCTGATGAGTGGATGGAGCGCGAGCAAGCGTTGCATGTGTGCGTGGGAACGACGCTGACAATAAAACCCCATGTGAAAAGTCAGATCGCCTACGTGAGTTTTGTTTGCACTTAGCTGCAACTATCCGGTCTCTCAGTTAAGCGTTACAGGCTGTCAAGTCTATTTTATTCACTTTAAACATCGGATGAAATTATTTTATTT
This sequence comes from Gobio occitaniae, assembly GCA_033150135.1. NCBI lineage: Eukaryota > Metazoa > Chordata > Actinopteri > Cypriniformes > Gobionidae > Gobio > Gobio occitaniae. Next base: position 58,497 of record JARQWZ010005931.1, on the reverse strand, counting down.
CTCTTTTAATACAGGTGATGTGTTATTAATAAAATCACAAAAGACAAAACAATATGATACCAATGTATTTTTCCACTAATCCGATGTTTTAGTGATCATAGTTAGGTAACAGCTTGCTGTAAGTCACCCACAACTAAAGAGGCGATAAGCCTATGCGTGAACTGATGTTAGGCTAATGTAGATTTAGCGCTGTGTTGGGCTCAATACTATATGGAAAAACGTTGAGGAAGCAATATAATTGAATAATTATATTACCGTGTGGTGGACCTTTGATAAGCAGTGCACGTCGCTCTGGTCGTGAGCGCTGAATTTTCTTCACCATCGCTCATTTTTCTTGCTCCACTGCACTCTAATCCTCCAAGCCTGTCATCCACTGTGCCTGTCAACAACACCTCGTGCGGCACCCAGAAGCCCGGTCTGCAAAACGCATGCGCATCATTACGCATAGCGCGTAAGCATTATATCGGGCATTTATCGAACTGTTGTTATCGTTTTATCACCCAGCCCTAGTGTAAAGCGCTTTGGATGGCCATTGGTCTGTTAAAAGTGCTATATAAATGCAGTCAATTTACCATTTAAAGGCCTTTGCAAGTGTTTTGAGTTAATTAGCTGATTAGAGTGTGGCACCAGGTGTCATCAATATTGAACCTTTTAACAATATTCAAATTTTCTGAGATACTGAATTTGGGATTTTCCTTAGTTGTCAGTTATAATCATCAGAATTAAAATAAATAAACATTTGAAATTATATCAGTCTGTGTGTAATGAACAGAGGTGGGTAGAGTAGCCAAAATCTGTACTCAAGTAAAAGTACTTACGGAAATATTTACTCAAGTAAAAGTAAAAGTAACAATCGTAATATTTACTTGAGTAAGAGTAAAAAAGTATTCGATGAGAAAACTACTCAAGTAGTTAGTTACTAGTTACTTTCGATCTGATTGATAAGAAGCGAAAACCCTGAATTTCAGGCTACTTGGAGAGCTTTCACACACCTCTCTGTAACACTTTACAATAAGGTTGTATTAGTTAACATGAACTAACCATGAACAACACCTCTGTTCAGCATTAGTTAATCTTTGTTAATGTTAGTTCATAAAAATCCAGCTGTTCATGGTTTATTCATGTTAGTTCACAGTGCATTGACTAATGTTAACAATATTTGAATAATGCATTAGTAAATGTTTAAATTAACATAAAGATAAATAAGTGCTTTATAAGTGCAGTTCATTATTAGTTCATGTTAACTAATGTAAGCTAATGAACCTTATATATATATATATGTGTGTGTGTGTGTGTGTGTGTGTGTGTGTGTGTGTGTGTGTGTGTGTGTGTGTGTGTGTGTGTGTGTGTGTGATTAATGGTTAAACAGTGTAAATTAATGGTGTGTTGGGCTAACTAGAGCTCTTCTTAAAACATTGTTCTTATATTTATATACTATAAGTATATAGGCTATTCTTTAAAAGGATATGTAAATGTGAAGATGTGAACGTTTGTTCGTGGACTTGTGTTGTTTGGAGGGTTCAAACGATTTGTCATTGCTTGCACAAGAGCGCATATGAGGAAAACACTCGGACAGTGTGTGAAATGGTCATTTGGTAACTATGGGAAATTTTCCCTTATTATAATACTGTTAAAGGTCCCCTTCTTCACGATTCCATTGTTCAAACTTTAGTTAGTGTGTAATGTTGCTGTTAGAGCATAAATAATACCTGTAAAATTATAAAGCTCAAAGTTCAATGCCAAGCGAGATATTTTATTTAACAGAAGTTCCCTTTCAAAGCCTACAGCGAACGGCTGGCTTGGACTACATCCTGGTACTTCCTTCTTTAATTACGTCAGTAGAGCAGTAGAACAGACTAACCTCCGCCCACAAAGAAACGCGAAAAAGGGGGCGCGGTCTTGTTGCTGTCCCACGTGGAGAAGCGGACGGTCGCGTGGAGAAAAGGAACTGTTGCGTTGAGTGTGTTTATCGCCATGTCATCGAGACGCTGTTATTTTCATCCAGGAGTCAAATCACCTTTGTTTGGCTTTCCCAGGGACGCTGTAGAGATTATTGAACGCATACATCTCTCCGTTAAGAGGCGTGACCTTTCCAACGTGCGCTAAACTGCTGTCAAATTACAACACAGGAACCGCTTTCACGTGCGCTAAGCTGTGGTCGAATCACAGCACAGGAACCGCTTTGCACAATCAGAACTCGTTACGTATTTCTGAAGGAGGGACTTCATAGCACAAGGAAATCACCAGCCGTTTTTAGGACAGTGGAAACAGCGGTACACAGATAAGTAAATTGTGTGAAAAATACTGTGTTTTTTTACACGCGAAACATGAACACATGTTATATTGCACACTGTAAACACAATCAAAGCTTCAAATAAACACGAAGAACGGGACCTTTAATAGTGTTCAAATATAGGCATCATTGTGACACTTACCGCTACATGTTCTTTTCAGGGTGGAATTATTGTATGCTGAGAGATGTCAGTTCGTTTTGGTGCACACAACATGCATCGCATTATGAAACTATTCTTTTTGACATCTTGGAGTGAAAACATAGACTGAACTTGAGGCCACGGGTGATCTGCCTCCCGTAGCTCACTCACACACATCTTCCTCTGCTTTGGCCATCATCTTCCGACTAAACGCTCGCTAATTATAAGCGGGTGATGCGTAGCAACCTCTCGCGAAGCAGCCTCTCCAACGTTTCGCGAGACTTGCGAAAGTCATATTAACTTATTTTAATATATAATATAATTATTACCATTTGACAGTAACGGAGGAACGCCACCGAATGTAACTAAGTAAAAGTACAGTTTTTTCACAAGAAATTTACTTGAGTAAGAGTAAAAGTACCCAAAAAATTTACTCAAGTAAATGTGACGAAGTAAATGTAATTCGTTACTACCCACCTCTGGTAATGAATGAATATAATATACTAGTTTCACTTTTTGAATGGAATAGTGAAATAAATAAACTTTTTGATGATATTCTTAATTATATGACCAGCGGGAGAACAAGTATTTGATACACTGCCGATTTTGTTGGTTTTCCTACTTACAAAGCATGTAGAGGTTTGTAATTTTTATCAAAAGGTACACTTCAACTGTGAGACGGAATCTAAAAAAAAAAAAAAAACTTAAAAAACCCCCCCACAAAAATAAAAAAAAATCACATTGTATGATTTTTAAATAATTAATTTGCATTTTATTGCATGATAAGTATTTGATCACCTACCAACCAGTAAGAATTCCGGCTCTCACAGACCTGTTTGTTTTTCTTTAAGTAACCCACCTGTTCTCCACTCATTACCTGTATTAACTGCCCCTGTTTGAACTTGTTACCTGTATAAAAGACACCTGTCCACACACTCAATCAAACAGACTCCAACCTCTCCACAATGGCCAAGACCAGAGCGCTGTGTAAGGACATCAGGGATAAAATTGTAGACCTGCACACAGCCGGGATGGGCTACAGGACAATAGGCAAGCAGCTTGGTGAGAAGGCAACAACTGTTGGCGCAACTATTAGAAAATGGAAGTTCAAGATGACAGTCAATCTCCCTCAGTCTGGGGCACCCATGCAAGATCTCACCTCGTGGGGCATCAATGATCATGAGGAAGGTGAGGGATCAGCCCAGAACTACACGGCAGGACCTGGTCAATGACCTGAAGAGAGCTGGGACCAGTCTCAAAGAAAACCATTAGTAACACTACGCCGTCATGGATTAAAATCCTGCAGCGCACGCCAGGCCCCACTGCTCAAGCTAGTTTGTCACTGACCATCTGGATGATCCAGAGGAGGAATGGGAGAAGGTGTGGTCTGATGTGATAAAAATAGAACTTTTTGGTCTAAACTCCACTCACCGTGTTTGGAGGAAGAAGAAGGATGAGTGTGTTGGTGTGTGTGTGTGTGTGTGTGTGTGAGCTAGGGCTGGGCCGATAAACGATGATATATTGAATCGCGATAAAATTCATGTCGATAACGATGATAAGCTCTGGCCATTTTTTACTCAATATAGATTATTCTAACACCCAATTGCACAGCAGAAATAAACTTGACAACAGCCAGTCAAGAGCCAGTCAGCATGCAGCTTTTACCGTGCACATCAAAAGTACACGCTCTACTGGCAAAAAAAAACTTGACACACGAGAAGGAAAAAATGAGTGGAAGCGGCGACGAACGTTAAATCAAAAGTGAAACTAACCTTGAGTCATCATCCAAAGACAACGAATTTGTTGATAAAAGGTAGCACGAATTGTAACCAATTTGAACCGCGTCACACTGACCATTTATCCGCTCGGGTCAAAGTCCAAACGGCAGCGAGCTCACTCAGCGCAAGCTCACTCAAAGAGAACCGTTTACACTGATCGGTCACGCGAGCACTAAACAGCGCTGTTAGATCCAGTGAGAAGTGCGTGCATTCAACGAAAAACACAAATGTCTCTGTGATTTAAACTATTTTAAAGCCAGATGGAACAGCGCTGACAAACAGGAGTAACACTGTGCAATGATAGAGTCAGAAGGCTCAAATTTACTGTTGTGACACTAACTGCATGGTACTGTGGCAGAAATGTGGGATATTTATATAGAATTGTATTAAATTAATGTAGACATGTATTAAAGGAGTAATGGAATATTATTACAGTATTTTTTGTGATTTAGTATAAATGCACAAATTATATAGCTTTTTAGGCTAGGTCTACTGTTTTTCATACAAATACCATAGAAACCATATAGATACATTTTAACATGGTAGTGAAGAGCTATATGCATGTTTTTAATTATCTAAATCTATGGTACTATGGAAGACCAGTGGTTAATTTTAATAAAACTCAGTCATAATATTTATATTTTACCATATAAAAAGAACATTTTTACAGCTGTCCGTGTTTTTGTTAATGAACATAAATTTACATCTGCATCCTCCTAACTCAAGCTACTACTACTGTCAACTCACTGTCAAATGTGCATTTCTAAGACAAAACATGTAATATTATTAATACTGCCCTGCAAACTGTGCCGAATATATATGATAAAGTCAGGCAACACAAACCTGCTTCATGACTAGAAACAATATCACCTATTAGCACATGCAGAAACTAAGACATACATTTTTTCTATTAAGACATTTATTTTGTTAATGAAAAATGACTGGAAAAGTAATTAAAAAAAAAAGAGTTTGTCATATTCTGACAATAAAAAGTAGTTTAAAACCACAATTAACAGTCTGGTTTCTACAACTTTCACTTAGGAGCAAAAATCTGCCTTTAAATTTGAAAGAAATAAATAATTGACAATTATCGTGTTAATTATCGATATCGACTGATATGAAAAGATTTTATCGAAATCACTTTTTGGCCATATCGCCAAGCCCTAGTGTGAGCTCTAACTCGATTGCTCCTGTCTGCCTCCTGTCTTGCTGCAGCCAGGTGTTTGTAGCTCTGTACAGTCTTGCTTTTGAATCTCTATTTTATAAATTTTCTTTGTTCTACTGCTAAATATAACTTACTCATCACCATATATTGTTTAAATATTGCCTATCACATTAAATTTGACATCGCAAGCTTTTAATCTACATCACCATCACACGTTAGCATTTCGCTAGCCTGTAAGCTTGTCATCTCTGCACCCGGTTTTCTGAGTTCATTCAACAACCGTGGTGAGTTGGATTAGTAAATAGTGTCCAGCAAACAACTGTGGTAAATTGGATTATTCAACAAACACGGTAAGCCATGTCATCATCTCCCATCATTGTCACTTGTACTACATGTAGTATATTTAGCATAGCCTTCTCCGTTGGCGAACAGGGCTTCACTTGTGATAAATGTAAGGAAATAGTCAGGCTGACAGAGAAAATTTCAGATTTAGATACACGCATCCAGGCTTTATCTGAGAGTAGTGAGAATGTAACCGCTTTAGACACTGATTTAGATGCGAATAGCTTAGTGAACTCTGTACATTGTTCGGTTCCGGCTGCAGGGCCCACGCAGCAGGGCATCTCGGTCACTGGGAGACAGCAGAGTCGCGGATCTAAAAAACGCTCTTTCATTCCGATTAGAGCATCAAACAGGTTCTCACCTCTCAGTGATGCACCCACTGAGTATCCTGTTGAAAGTGCTCTAGTTATTGGCGATTCTATTACACGGAACGTGAAAATTGAGACACCAGCCACCATAGTCACATGTTTACCGGGAGCCAGAGCGCCTGACATCAAAGCAAATTTAAAAGTGCTGGCTAAAGCTAGATTATTATTCATGTCGGCACTAAGGATGTTCGACTTCGCCAGTCGGAGATCACCAAAATTAACATTAAAGGGGTGTGTGAAATCGCAAGTACGATGTCAAATGCAGTTTTTTGCTCCGGACCCCTCCCCGTTAAAAGGAGCGATGAGATACTGAGCAGACTATCATCACTCAATGGCTGGTTGTCTAAGTGGTGTCCGCAAAATAACATAGGGTTCATAGACAATTGGAAAAGGTTTTGGGGCATACCTGACCTGTTGAAGAAGGATGGCATCCATCCTTCTTGGGGTGGTGCTGCTCTTCTCTCTAGTAATTTGGCACATAGTCTTAGAGCTAAACCTTGACTGACTAGGGCCCAGGTCAGGAAGCAGACAAACTGGCTAAACTGACACTCTGCTAGCTGTCTCACGTCACCGGAGTCAGATAAATCCCAGCGCATAGAGACTCTTTCACCTAGATATTATCACATAGAGACTGTGTCTGTTCCCCGAATTAACAAATACAAAAAAACATCAAAACCATTCAACAGTAAAAATGTAATTGATGTCCAACAAATAAACAATAGATATAATACAGATGAACAAATGATAAAGCTCGGGCTGCTGAATATTCGATCCCTCTCCCCAAAAGCGCTTCTTGTTAATGATATGATTACAGATAATAATCTAGATGTGCTGTGTTTGACAGAAACCTGGCTAAAACCTGACGATTACATTACTTTAAATGAGTCCACCATTCACTGCTATAGGAGAAGAAGAATTGGCTAAACTCGTTAAATCATCAAAATCAACAACATGTATGCTCGACCCTATACAGACTAGGCTATTAAAAGAGATGCTACCAGAGGTCATAGATCCTCTTCTTAATATCATTAGTTCATCTTTGTCAATAGGATATGTACCGAAAACTTTTAAGTTGGATATTATTAAACCACTTATTAAAAAAACGCAACTTTATCCTACAGAATTAGTCAATTACAGGCCAATCTCAAATCTACCCTTTTTGTCAAAAATATTTGAAAAGGCAGTGTCCTCACAATTATGTTCCTTTTTTAGAAAGAAATGGAATCTGTATTAGAGGAATTAGATCGTATCATAGTACTGAGACTGCTCTCATCAGAGTTACAAATAATTTACTCTCATCATCCGATCATGGTTGTATCTCTCTATTAGTGTTACTCGATCTTAGCGCTGCATTCGATACTATCGACCACAACATTCTTTTGAATAGACTCGAAAATGATGTAGGCATTAGTGGAATTGCATTGGCATTGTTTAAATCATACCTATCTGACCGTTATCAGTTTGTAGCAGTAAATAAAGAGATGTCACACCGATCACAAGTTCAGTATGGAGTATCGCAGGGCTCAGTGCTAGGACCGTTGCTCTTCACCCTGTACATGCTACCACTGGGAGATATCATTAGGAAGCATGGCGTTAGTTTTCATTGTTATGCTGACGATACTCAGCTCTATATTTCTTCACGCCCTGAAGAAACTTACCAATTCACAAGATTAACGGAATGCATAGCTGATATAAAACATTGGATGACCGGTAATTTCCTGCAACTCAATTCAGAAAGAACGGAATTTTTAATTATTGGACAAAAAAGCTCCACAAGTAGTAACCTAGAATACTGTCTAACACTTGATGGCTGCTCTGTCAAGTCCTCGTCGTCAGTGAGGAACCTGGGTGTGCTCTTTGATACCAATCTTTCGTTTGAAAGCCACGTTTCTAGCATCTGTAAAACTGCATTCTACCATCTTAAAAATATATCTAAATTACGGCACATGCTCTCAATGCAAAATGCTGAACAGTTAGTTCATGCGTTCATGACCTCAAGGCTAGATTATTGTAATGCTCTACTGGGTGGTTGCCCTGCTCGTCCAACTCCAGCCGGTCCAAAACGCAGCAGCTCGAGTTCTTACCAGAACCAGGAAGTATGACCATATTAGCCCAGTTCTGTCAACACTGCACTGGCTGCCTATTAAACATTGCATACATTTTAAAATCTTGCTTATTACTTACAAAGCACTAAATGGTTTAGCTCCCCAGTACATGAGCAAGCTCTTAACATATTATACTCCATCATGTCTACTGCGGTCTCAAAATTCTGGCCAGTTGATAATACCGAGAATATCCAAATCAACTGCAGGCGGTCGATCCTTTTACTATTTAGCTCCGAAACTCTGGAACAGTCTTCCTAACATTGTTCGGGAAGCAGACACACTCTGTCAGTTTAAATCTAGACTAAAAACACATCTCTTTACTATGGCATACACATAAAACACTTTTTCAATGAAATGATTGTTAGGCTGCATTAACTAGGTCAGCCGGAACCGTGAACACTTCCCATAACACCTGATGTACTCGTTACATCATCAGAAGAATGGCATCTACGCTAATGATAGTCTCTCTGTTTTATCCCGAGGTTTACTGCAGTCAGCTGGATCCGGGCCGTATCCAGTTCAGATGGTGGACCTGCGCCCAGAGAAGACCGACACAGGACCCCGAAGTGTCTGCAGAGACCGCGATTAGACTCCCCCTGCAACTGCCTCATCGACACGGCATCTCAATAAACCCGTCTCCGGCGTGTTGACTCCGATTGTTCGAATATTACAATTAAATAATACTTAAATCGATATGTCATCCTCAATAAACCCGTCTCCAGCGTGTTGCCTCCGATCATTCGAATATTGCACTTTAATAATTATTTAATCAACATCATCCTCAATAAACCCGTCTCCAGCATGTTGCCCCCGGTCCCTCGAATATTCCGATCTATTATGACCTCTGAGCAGTAAAGCTGCCAGAAAAATAATAATAATAATAATAATAATAATAATAATAATAATAATAATAAGCTGTTTGTTAATTGGCCAGAGGAGAACTGGCACCCCCCGACTGAGTCTGGTTTCTCCCAAGGTTTATTTTTCTCCATTAGGTCACCTAATGGGGTTTTGGTTTCCTTGCCACTGTTGCCTCTGGCTTGGCGTGCTCAGTTGGGGACACAACATTTTTCAACTAAACATCGAAATAAATCTAATTAATAAACTAAATTAACCATTTAAACTAAATTACTGATCTAATTATTGATCTAAAGCCCACACTGTCACTGTATGATAATTGAAATGAACTGATGACATCAGCGTTTTTTTCCAGAATGGCTATACAGCTGAATAAAATTATGCTGCATTATTTTCCTGTTAAACACTGTAAAGCTGCTTTGAAACAATCTACATTGTTAAAAGCGCTATATAAATAAAGTTGACTTGACTTAAACCCGTCTCTGGCGTGTTGCCTCCGATCTTTTAAATATTCCGATCTAATATGACCGGTGAATCGATCAATCGATCATCCAATCTAATATGACGCCTGTCCTGTAAAGTTGCCAGAATAATCATACGCTGTTTGTTAATTGGCCAGAGGGGAACTGGCACCCCAACTGAGCCTGGTTTCTCCCAAGGTTTATTTTTCTCCATTAGGTCACCTGATGGGGTTTTGGTTTCCTTGCCACTGTCGCCTTTGGCTTGGCTTGCTCAGTTGGGGACACTATGTTTCGACTAAATATCCAAATAAAACGAATTAGTAAACTAAATTAACCATATAAACTAAATTACTGATCTATTTACTAATCTAATGCCCACATTGTTACTGTATGATAATTGAAATGAGCTAGATGACATCATTTTCTCCGGAGTGGCTGTACGACCGAATAAAATTTTATATTTTCCTGTTTAACACTGTGAAGCTGCTTTGAAACAATCTGCATTGTAAAAAGAAAAAAAAATTGACTTGACTTACAACCCCAAGAACACCATCCCAACCGTGAAGCATGGAGGTGGAAACATTATTTGGGGATGCTTTTCTGCAAAGGGGACAGGACGACTGCACCGTATTGAGGGGAGGATGAATGGGGCCATGTATCGCGAGATCTTGGCCGACAACCTCCTTCCCTCAGTAAGAGCATTGAAAATGAGTCGTGGCTGGGTCTTCCAGCATGACAACGACCCGAAACACACAGCCAGGGCAACTAAGGAGTGACTCCGTAAGAAGCATCTCAAGGTCCTGGAGTTGCCTAGCCAGTCTCCCGACCTGAACCCAATAGAAAATCTTTGGAGGGAGCTGAAAGTCCATATTGCCCAGCGACAGCCCCGAAACCTGAAGGATCTGGAGAAGGTCTGTATGGAGAAGTTGGCCAAAATCCCTGCTGCAGTGTGCGCAAACCTGGGCAAGAACTACAGGAAACGTATGATCTCTGTAATTGCAAACAAAGGTTTCTGTACATACCTGTCAAGTATCTCGTTTTGGCCGGGAAAGTCCCGTATTTTACCCTTCTTTCCCGCCGTCCTCCCGTATTAGTATTTTCCTGTAAATCTCCTGTATTTTAACCTGCGTTATTAAAAATAATAATACCGGAGTAAAAAAACCAAAACATTTCCAATCTGAGCTCTGTAGCTAGCCTCGCGATAACTGCCATCTGCAGTAGCCGACAGTACTGTAGGTGGCAGTTGTCGCAAGGTTAGTGTGTGAGGTCAGATGACGAGTGACAACGCGGGAAAAAAACAAAAAACAAAACCGAGACGGATGATGGACGTAACGATAGAGACGGAAGGCACTCCTGCCAAAAACCAAAACCCTCGTGTAAATACCGTGATCAATGGGAAAGCGAATTAAATTTTCTGAAGAGGAGCAGGGTGGGGGACAGTCACGCGTTTTGTAAGTTTTGTAACTGCGACTTCAGCATCTCACACGGGGGAAGGAATGATGTCTGTCAGCACGAGAAATCCGCCAAGCACAAGCGCGGGCTAGAGGCACAAAAACATGCCCAGGCGATGTCAGCATTCGTGACTATCACAGACTATCAGGTGACAGATAGTAAGGAACTCCCCCAAGAAGACAGAATCGACAGATTATGGGGCATGGTAGGAAAGGACATGAGGTTCAGTGAGCTGCCAAAACTTAAGGCTTTACTGTGCATTCCCCATAGCAATGCAAGTTCAGAAAGGGTATTTAGCATGGTACGAAAGATTGTTAGAGAATAGGATGACATTAGACAAAAGAACTCTTTGCGCTCTACTCTCATGTAAAATGAACCACTCTGGCCCAGCCCACAAATACACTCCTTCCAAAACAGTCTTAAAGAATGCAAAGTCTGCAACAAATGTGTACAATAGCTCACTAAAAGAGTAAAGAAAAGTTATGTGAAATGAAAAAAAAAACTGTAAAAGAAAAGCAATATGAAATGAAAAGAATGTGTGGAATGAAAATAAAATGTAAAGACAAGCAATGTTAAATGAACAGAAAATAAGCAAATAAGCCTTTAAATAAATGCTCTTCATATATACCCTTTTGGTGTTTTAATTTGGGCTATAACACCTGTCTTAAAATGTAAGGGATACTGGAGCTTGGTTGGGGTGGTGGGACTGCTTGCGGTGGGCGCCGAAAAATTTCCCTTATTTTCAAATCCAAAACTTGACAGGTATGTTTCTGTACCAAATATTAAGTTCTGCTTTTCTGATGTATCAAATACTTATGTCATGCAAAAAAATGCAAATAATTACTTAAAAATCATACAATGTGATTTTCTGGATTTTTGTTCTAGATTCCGTCACTCACAGTTAAAGCGTACCTATGATAAAAAAATTACAGAAAAAATTACAGACTATGTCTTCTACATGCTTTGTAAGTGGGCAAACCTGCAAAATCGGCAGTGTATCAAATACTTGTTCTCCCCACTGTATGTATGTGTATGTATTAGAGCTGCAACTAACAATTATTTTTTCTGTCGACTAATCTAACGATTATTTTTTCGATTAGTCGACTAATCGAACGATTATTTTTCCGGATTGATTTTATGATTTTTTTTACTGATTATTGTATTTCAAAGAGGGTAGTGAATTTGTATATTATTTTAACATGAAATCAATGAATGATGACAATATTAATTGTATTTCAGGAAGGGTAGTGTACATAGTATGCCATTTTATACTGAAATATATGGACACAAGAAGCATTTTAAACATCATGTATAATGATACTATTCATCATAAAATGTATACAGAGTAGGCCTAATTAGGAAAAGTTGTTTACTATAGTAGTTGAGTATGATTTACTTATTGATTTGTGTCAATAGTAAACGAAAATGCACTTGTATTTATCTGCAAAAGGTTCACATACAGGAGCTTTCATCATAGTTTTAATGTATAACTAGTAGTCTATTGAAGATATACATGTGCATAAACAACGACTAAAGCTGCCAGAAGTTTTTGCCCAAATTTCAAAGACATATTTAAATGATTAAAGCTAGAGGCATATCTTAACTTTAATGTTACTTTAATCATGTAAACTACCTACATACAGCATGTTATTATGCATATGTGTTTGGGACAGAGGGGAACCAGGTCGCATTTACAGCAGATATATGCAGCCCATAATAAATAAAGGCACGAGACGTACTGGGGTCGGAGAAGAACACCGGAAAATGTGACCATCTGTTGCAATACACGCGCCACGGTTCAGCTGCGCGAGAGAACACTGGCAGCAGGGTTGCCAGGTTTTGACAACAAAACCCACCCGTTCGTAACTCAAAACTAGCCCAAAACAAGCCCAATCGCGTTTCGGGGAGGTTCTCCGGTAAACATCGCGTTCGGAGGGTTAAATATGTGGGGTTTTTTTGCAGGGCTGCCTGCTAAAATTCTCATTCCCGGGGATAAATATCACATAATTGGGATCGCTTCAACCCGCGGACATGAGACAACAGTGTAGCAACAGTGTAGAAGTAGCCCAATTCCGCTGAAAAAACGCGGTCTTGGCAACACTGACTGGCAGTGTGAAAGCTCTCGCTCTCCACGCGCACAGCTTCTGCTCTGCCACCGCGCGCAGTGTGAAACCGGCGTTACAGAGCGAACAAAGCACAGTTTTACTCGGCTTCTGTTTAAAGTACTCCCACACTTTTGAATGTCGCGGTCTGGCTTTATATGATAAATGATCATTTTCACTATGCCCGGGAGCAGAAGCTGCCATTATTCTAGATCTTCTGTTCTATTCTAGAACGTAAATAATGTGCCGTCGACGCATTTCGTATTTTCGTAGTCGATGTCATCGACGCGTCGTTGCAGCCCTAGTATGTATATGTATCTATGTATTTGAATGTATATGTTTGTACAGGGAGTGCAGAATTATTAGGCACGTTGATTTTCTGATCATATTTTTTTTCCAGGCACATTTGACCAATTCCAAACCACAGTAATCCTAATAACTACCATTGATTTAGTATTTAATAATGTATAAGTGATATATTATTGTTCATGAAGGCTGGAAATGAAAATCACCTTATATTCAGGTGTGCAGAATTATTAGGCATGTTTTCTTTTAGAGATAAATTGAGCCAATAAAGAGATTTAACTCAGACTGAAAAGTCAAAAAGTATTAAATGCCCATGAGAAGGATGCAATACTAATGCAATACTAGACATTGCAGTTAAGGCATGACCATTGGACAGTGAAATGCTCGTTGGGTCAGCAGGATCTGACAAAAACAGGTGGTGAAGAAAAGACACCTATTAACCGCAAAAGAATTAAGAATTAAGGTGAAGAATTAAGGGTGAAACCATCAGGAACCCTTTAGTCTCCAGCGCCACCATTTTCCAGAGCTGCAACCTACCTGGAGTCTCCAGAAGTGCAAGGTGTCAGGATCTCAGAGACTTCAGTTAGGTAAAGAATCCTAAAAAATGACCCCCACTAGATAAGAATCACAAGCTGAAGTGTTGTAAAATACATCAAGAAGGTTTTTTTATAGGCTTTATGGACAGATAGGTTGAGAATGACTCTTGAAGGACCAGCACCACATCCTCTAGTACCACTGTTTGAAGAATTCATCTTCCAGAATCTGGCAGTACGTTTTGGGAGTTCATTTTTAGTCCATCTCTGCAAAACGGACTTCAGGATGGACTAAAATGAACTCTCAAAACGTACTGCCAGATTCTGGAAGATGAATTCTTCAAACAGTGGTACTAGAGGATGTGGTGCTGGTCCTTCAAGAGTCACTCTCAACCTATAAAACCTATAAAGCCTATAAAAAAACCTTCTTCATGTATTTTACAACACTTCAGCTTGTGATTCTTATCTAGTGGGGGTCATTTTTTAGGATTCTTTACCTAACTGAAGTCTCTGAGATCCTGACACCTTGCACTTCTGGAGACTCCAGGTAGGTTGCAGCTTTGGAAAATGGTGGCGCTGGAGACTAAAGGGTTACTGATGGTTTCACCCTTAATTCTTCACCTTAATTCTTAATTCTTTTGCAGTTAACAGGTGTCTTTTCTTCACCACCTGTTTTTGTCAGATCCTGCTGACCCAACGAGCATTTCACTGTCCAATGGTCATGCCTTAACTGCAATGTCTAGTATTGCATTAGTATTGCATCCTTCTCATGGGCATTTAATACTTTTTGACTTTTCAGTCTGAGTTAAATCTCTTTTTTGGCTCAATTTATCTCTAAAAGAAAACATGCCTAATAATTCTGCACACCTGAATATAAGGTGATTTTCATTTCCAGCCTTCATGAACAATTATATATCACTTATACATTATTAAATACTAAATCAATAGTAGTTATTAGGATTACTGTGGTTTGGAATTGGTCAAATGTGCCTGGAAAAAAAATATGATCAGAAAATCAACGTGCCTAATAATTCTGCACTCCCTGTATGTATGTATATGTATGTATGTATATGTATGTATATGTATGTATGTATGTGTATAAATGTATATGTATGTATGAATGTATATGTATGTATGAATGTGTGTGTGTGTGTGTGTGTGTGTATGTGTGTGTGTGTGTGTGTGTGTGTGTGTGTGTGTGTGTGTGTATGTATCAGAGCATATGAGCGGAGTGGAGCGGTGAGAATCTCCGCTCATCGCTCACGGAACTGTTCACCCCTCCGCTCCCCCGCTCAAAGCTACATCAGGCCGCTCCGCTCATTATCGCTCAGCGCTCAACGCAGTTTGCTTCGCGCTCCACTCAAATCGCCCCCCGCTCGTTCCAAAAAAGGAAAAAAATCTACATGTATATCACTTTTAGCTTAGACCACAGCCTTACCTCCTAAAGAACTGAGCAACAACAACATTTTTCAAATAGAAATGTTTTATTTCAAATTACAAATTAGGCTAGTCACAAAAAGTCCTGTAAAATTAAACGAATAAATGGGCCTAATAATATAAATAAAAATGATATAAACAAAAATATACATAAAAGTTTTAAAAGTAAATTAACTACTAGGCCAGAATTTTGATTAGTGAACTTCATGATTAAAATTTTAATTGGCTTATATCCATCCATTGTACACACAAACTGCTGTAAAATTTAATGAATAAATGGGCCTAATAATATAAATAAAATGTAGGCTATACAAACAAAAATATACAAAATCCACAAACGTTTTAAAAGTAAATTAACAATTAGGCCAACATTCTTGTAACTGATTTTTGCGAAACGCGAAGGATTAATTTAAATTTAAATTGGCTTATATCAATTGTACAAAAAAAATGCTGTAAAATTAAACGAATTAATGGGCCTAATTATATAAATAAACATATACAGGCTATAGGCCTAGATCAAAGTTTTAAAATTAACTATTAGGCCAAAATTCTTAACTGAACTTTTGCGCAGTGCAAAAATATATATAATTGCTTTCCATGATTGCATAATGAATTAACGATTCATTACCACCTGTCAGCATGTTTTAATAATTTGTTTCCTCATTTTAATTAGATCGTGGCCATATTGTAATAATTCGTTCCCTATAGTTTTAATAAAATTGGAGAACGAATTAGTTCAACGTGGCCACGATTTACTTAACCAGGGAGAACGAATTAAGAAGTTGTAGGAACGAATTTAATTCGTGGCTACGATTTAGAAATGAGAAAACAAATTCTTAATTCATGGGAACAAAATATTAATTTCTGGCCAATGGCCATGGTATATTTTTGTCTGCATGTAATAAGAGCAGGGCTCCGTATACACGATAGACCTACCGTGCCTTACCTATTTATCTATTAATTTATTATCGAATGATATATAGCTCACCTTTTGCTGCACTGCCATGTTTACGTAGCACATCCTCGTGCTTTCTGGCAATGTGTCGCTTTAGATTCCAATATCTTCGCTAACTCACAATCTCTCCACACTCCCTTTCAATTTCTTCTCCCTGCTCGTTCTTAACTTTGTGCATTTATGTATAAGGCTCGCAACTTCATTGAAAACAATATTTGAACTCCATAACCTATTGCTCCACTATTACTTAGCTATTTCACAGATTCTAGATCTAGCAAATCGCCAAAGGGCATTCTGGGTTGAGCGAGTTGAGCGGAATCTTCAGAAAGGTGCTCACCGCTCTGGAGGAAATATTACCGCTACGCTCCCCGAGCAAGAGAGAGCGAGAGAGATGGCACGACAAGTCATCGTTCATTTACAGAGCGCAAGCTCCTGGAGGGTGTGTACGTCTTAACAAGCGAATTTAGGTATAATGTTGCAGAGCCAGTGGTTGCTTTGTAGGCGAGCACCAGTGCCTTGAATTTGATGCGAGCGGCTATTGGTAGCCAGTGCAGACTGATGAAGAGAGGCGTGACGTGCGCTCTCTTCGGCTCGTTAAAGACCACCCTCGCCGCTGCGTTCTGGATCAGTTGCAAGGGTTTGATAGTGCATGCTGGAAGGCCCGCTCGAATTTCATGTTTTGTTCTATTATAGCGCCACCAAGTGGCACAATCCTACCATTTTTTTTGTGTCCTCGGAGTGAGCCCATACATGTCTGTGTCAATTTTGGTGAAAATATCTTAGTTTTGGAGTTATAGACATTTATATGAAAAAACACATGAAAAATGACTGACACCTGACTTTGATTGGATTTTACACCCCCTTACTATCAATATTTTGACATTTGAATATCAGCATTTAACTATCGACCTATGTTTCCGAACTTCTGACGCTGGTTTCGTCTCGATCGGACTAGCGGTTTCGAAGATATCAGCTAATGTTTTTAAAGCGCTAAATTACAACGCTGCACAAACCATACGCCGAAACCTAGCAAGTCTGGTATCGTTGGACTCGGCGAGGATTCAGGAGACAAAAAAAGTTACTCCCATGAAAATAAGTCAACCCCACCCAAAGTTATAAGCATTTGAAAAAAAAAAATTCTACACTAGGTTCTACACTTCGAAACTTCTTGGGCTCATTCAGGGCACCGTGTTGATGACCCAAACCGAGTTTCGTAACAATCTGTTCATGTGTTCATAAAATAAGGGAACAATGACACATGCAAAGTTTGATGTCAATATGTCAAAACATTGCAGAGATACAGCCTCAAGAGTAATTTTGGCATCATGGCTCAACTTCGTCGCTGCGGTTTGCAAAAACGGTTTCATCTATTGATGCAAAATCCCTAACTTTTTGTTGACACAGTCTGAAGATGATATGATTCGATTTTGGTGGAAATTGGACAAACGGTCTAGGATGAGTTTGAAAAAGTAGGTTTTGATTAAATAAGAACATTGAGGACAGGATGTTTGACCAAATATGGCAAAATTAGTATCTATGTTCTCGGCATGAGCCAATAAATGTATTATGACCAGTTTTATTAAACTAGGCTAATTTAATCAAAAGTTAATAGCATGTTTGTAAATTTTGTTATAACCTTTGACCACAAAGTGGCACTGCTCCAAAACTTTTTGAGTACCTTCAAAGCATGGTGCGGAAGACACATACCAAGTTTCGTAACGATAAACTAATCCATTTGTAAAATATAGTATTTTAGCACAAAATTCAAAATGGCCGACAACCAAAATGGCCGATATGGTAAAATTGAATATCAGACGACTCGGCATGCCCTCCTGAATCTAACGAGACAACTTTTATGATTTTTGGACAAACGGTTCAAAAGTTAAAAGCAAAAATAGCCATTTTTTGTATCTCCGGACCAGTAGATGGCGTTGCGCCAAAACGCTGCATGTTGCCTTAGGTCATGGTTGTGATGACATATACCAAGATTGGTTTGAATAAGAAAGCGTTGTGGAGATATAGGCTTATGAGTGTTTTTGCAACCGCTACGCAAAATTTGTGTGCGCGTTTATCAAAAACGATTTGACAAATCAACTTGATTTGCAAGATTTTTTGTCAGCATGGTCTGAAGATGATATGGTTCAATTTCTGTGCAAATCGGACAAACCGTCTAGGACGAGTTCGCAAAAGTAGGTTTTTTGGAAAATTAAAAATGGCGTGGAAATTATCATGACCGAAAATGACATCATAGGGTGCAATTGAATTGGCATGAGCCAATGAATGTATTATGACCAGTTTCATTAAACTAAGCTAATTTAATCAAAAGTTATTAGCATTTTTGTAAATTTTGTTATAACCTTTGACTACAAGGTGGCACTGCCCCAAAACTTTTTGAGTACCTTCAAAGCATGGTGCGGAAGACACATACCAAGTTTCGTAACGTTAGACTAATGCGTTTGTAAAATATAGTATTTTAGCACATAATTCAAAATGGCCGACAGCCAAAATGGCCGATTTGGTAAAATTGAATATCAGACGACTCGGCATGCCTTCCTGAATCTAACGAGACCACTTTTATGATTTTTTGACAAACGGTTCAAAAGTTATAAGCAAAAATAGCCATTTTTCATATCTCCGGACCAGTAGGTGGCGCTGTGCCGAAACACTGCATGTTGCCTCATGTCATGCTTGTGATGACATGTACCAAGTTTGGTTTGAACATGATAAAGCGTTGCGGAGAGCCTTAAGTGTGTTTTTGCAACCGCTACGTAAAATTTGTTTGCGCGTTTATCGAAAACGATTTGACGAATCAACTTGATTTGCAAGATTTTCTGTCAGCATAGTCTGAAGATGATCTGGTTAAATTTTTGTGCAAATCGGATGAACCGTCTAGGACGAGTTCGCAAAAGTAGGTTTTTCGGAAAATTAAAAATGGCGGGAAAATTTTTATGACGGAAAATGACGTCATAGGGTGCAATCGTCTTGAGCCAAGGAATCAGAGGAAAAAAGAATTTTGTTTCTAGCCCTTATGGTTCAAAAGTTATTAGCATAAACATGAGTCAAATTTTGGACTGATGGTGTCGCTAGAGGGATTGAGTTAGAGACTCCAAATTTGCTATGGTGACTTTTCAGACTGTCCTCTATGAGTGTGCCAAATTTCACAACTTTTTACCATACGGTTCTATGGGCTGCCATAGACTTCATGGCGGAAGAAGAAGATGAATAATAAATATAGCTGCAAGCAGCAATACCGGGGCCAAGCGCAAAGAAGAAGACAAGACATGCCAAAAATGCTGGCAATGTCAGATCAACGGCAGCGATGAGCAATTAAAGACCTATTAAGGTGATTTTAGGCAAAATAGCTGTAAAATGATAAATACAGTCAATAATAATGATTTAATGATTTATCACTTTCAACCAATAGGTGGCACAGTTACGAAATTGATGTGGTGTGGTCAGAATAAGGGAACAATGACACATGCAAAGACTGGTGTCAATATATCAAAGCAGAGTGTCAAGAGGCCTTTTCATTATAAGTATGGACCACATGGCGGTGCTGTTTTGAAACCGTTTAAGCAGCTTAAAGGCATGGTGCTGATGGCCAATTTCAAGTTTCGTAATGATACACCAATTCATTTGTGAAGCATAGCATTTTATATCATAAAACTGCATTGTAGTCAATGGGAATTTCATGTTTTGTTCTATTATAGCGCCACCAAGTGGCACAATCCTATCATTTTTTTTATGTGTCCTTGGAGTGAGCCCATACATGTCTGTGTCAATTTTGGTGAAAATATCTTGTTTAGTTTTGGAGTTATATACATTTATATGAAAAAACACATGAAAAATGACTGACACCTGACTTTGATTGGATTTTACACCCCCTTACTATCAATATTTTGACATTTGGGCATTAGTGTATAGCTATCGACCTATGTTTTCGAACTTCTGATGCTGGTTTCGTCTCGATCGGACTAGCGGTTTCAAAGATATCAGCTAATGTTTTTAAAGTGCTAAATTACTACGCTGCACAAATAATACGCCGAAACCTGGCAAGTCTGGTATCGTTGGACTCGGCAAGGATTCAGGAGACAAAAAAAGTTACTCTCATGAAAATTAGTCAATCTCACCTAAAGTTATAAGCATTTGAAAAAAAAAATCTCCACTAGGTGGCGCTGTTTCGAAACTTCTTGGGCTCATTCAGGGCACCGTGTTGATGACCCAAACCGAGTTTCGTAACAATCCGTTCATGTGTTCAAAAAATACAGCATTTTAGCACATAATTCAAAATGGCCGACAGCCAAAATGGCCGATATGGTAAAATTGAATATCAGACGACTCGGCATGCCGTTCTGAATGTAACGAGACCACTTTTATGATTTTTGGACAAACAGTTCAGAAGTTATAAGCAAAAATAGCAATTTTTCGTATCTCCGGACCAGTAGGTGGCGCTGTGCCGAAACGCTGCATGTTGCCTCAAGTCATGCTTGTGATGACATGTAACAAGTTTGGTTTGAATACGATAAAGCATTGCGGAGATATTGCCTTAAGTGTGTTTTTGCAACCACTGCGTAAAATTTGTTTGCGCGTTTATCGCAAAAGATTTGACGAATCAACTTGATTTGCAAGATTTTTTGTCAGCATGGTCTGAAGATGATCTGGTTCAATTTTCGTGCAAATCAGATCAACCGTCTAGGACGAGTTCGTAAAAGTAGGTTTTTCGGAAAATTAAAAATGGCGGGAAAATTTTTATGACGGAAAATGACGTCATAGGGTGCAATCGAATCGTCTTGAGCCAAGAAATCAGAGGAAAAAAGAATTTTGTTTCTAGCCCTTATTGTTCAAAAGTTATTAGCATAAACATGAGTCAAAATTTGGACTGATGGTGGCGCTAGAGGGATTGAGTTTGAGACTCCAAATTTGCTACGGTGACATTTCAGACTGTCCTCTATCAGTGTGCCAAATTTCACAACTTTTTACCATACGGTTCTATGGGCTGCCATAGACTTTGTGGCGGAAGAAGAAGAAGAAGAAGATGAATAATAATAATAAGAACGGGAACGGTTTCAATAGGTGCCTTCGCACCTTCTGTGCTTGGCCCCTAATAATAATAATAAGAACGGGAACGGTTTCAATAGGTGCCTTCGCACCTTCGGTGCTTGGCCCCTAATAATAAGAACGGGAACGGTTTCAATAGGTGCCTTCGCACCTTCGGTGCTTGGCCCCGAAACATAGCTGCAAGCAGCAATACCGGGGCCAAGCGCAAAGAAGAAGACAAGACATGCCAAAAATGCTGGCAATGTCAGATCAACGGCAGCAATGAGCAATTAAAGACCTATTAAGGTGATTTTAGGCAAAATAGCTGTAAAATGATAAATACAGTCAATAATAATGATTTAATGATTTATCACTTTCAACCAATAGGTGGCACAGTTACGAAATTGATGTGGTGTGGTCAGAATAAGGGAACAATGACACATGCAAAGATTGGTGTCAATATATCAAAGCAGAGTGTCAATATAGTGTCAATATGTCATTGCAGAGATATAGCCTCAAGAGGCCTTTTCATTATAAGTATGGACCACATGGCGGTGCTGTTTTGAAACCGTTTAAGCAGCTTAAAGGCATGGTGCTGATGGCCAATTTCAAGTTTCGTAATGATACACCAATTCATTTGTGAAGCATAGCATTTTATATCATAAAACTGCATTGTAGTCAATGGGAATTTCATGTTTTGTTCTATTATAGCGCCACCAAGTGGCACAATCCTATCATTTTTTTTATGTGTCCTTGGAGTGAGCCCATACATGTCTGTGTCAATTTTGGTGAAAATATCTTGTTTAGTTTTGGAGTTATAGACATTTATATGAAAAAACACATGAAAAATGACTGACACCTGACTTTGATTGGATTTTACACCCCCTTACTATCAATATTTTGACATTTGGGCATTAACGTATAGCTATCGACCTATGTTTTCGAACTTCTGATGCTGGTTTCGTCTCGATCGGACTAGCGGTTTTGAAGATATCAGCTAATGTTTTTAAAGTGCTAAATTACAACGCTGCACAAATAATACGCCGAAACCTGGCAAGTCTGGTATCGTTGGACTCGGCGAGGATTCAGGAGACAAAAAAGTTACTCTCATGAAAATAAGTCAATCTCACCTAAAGTTATAAGCATTTGAAAAAAAAAATTCTCCACTAGGTGGCGCTGTTTCGAAACTTCTTGGGCTCATTTAGGGCACCGTGTTGATGACCCAAACCGAGTTTCGTAACAATCCGTTCATGTGTTCATAAAATACAGCATTTTAGCACATAATTCAAAATGGCCGACAGCCAAAATGGCCGATATGGTAAAATTGAATATCAGACGACTCGGCATGCCGTCCTGAATGTAACGAGACCACTTTTATGATTTTTGGACAAACAGTTCAGAAGTTATAAGCAAAAATAGCAATTTTTCGTATCTCCGGACCAGTAGGTGGCGCTGCGCCGAAACGCTGTATGTTGCCTCAAGTCATGCTTGTGATGACATGTACCAAGTTTGGTTTGAATACGATAAAGCGTTGCAGAGATATTGCCTTAAGTGTGTTTTTGCAACCGCTATGTAAAATTTGTTTGCGCGTTTATCGCAAATGATTTGACGAATCAACTTGATTTGCAGATTTTTTGTCAGCATGGTCTGAAGATGATCTGGTTCAATTTTCGTGCAAATCGGATGAACCGTCCAGGACGAGTTCATAAAAGTAGGTTTTTCGGAAAATTAAAAATGGCGGGAAAATTTTTATGACGGAAAATTACGTCATAGGATGCAATCGAATCGTCTTGAGCCAAGGAATCAAAAAAAGAATTTTGTTTCTAGCCCTTATGGTTCAAAAGTTATTAGCATAAACATGAGTCAAATTTTGGACTGATGGTGGCGCTAGAGGGATTGAGTTAGAGACTCCAAATTTGCTATGGTGACTTTTCAGACTGTCCTCTATGAGTGTGCCAAATTTCACAACTTTTTACCATACGGTTCTATGGGCTGCCATAGACTTTGTGGCGGAAGAAGAAGAAGAAGATGAAATATAGCTGCAAGCAGCAATACCGGGGCCAAGCGCAAAGAAGAAGACATGACATGCCAAAATGGCTGGCAGTGTCAGATCAACTGCAGCAATGAGCAATTAATCACATTTTAAGATAATTTTAGGCAAAAGGCTGAAAAATGCTTTGTAGTCTGAGAGTGTCAGACCAACTGCAACAATGAACAATTATACAGTTTAAGAAGATTAGGCAAAATGGCTGAAATATCATATATAGAGTCACTGATAATATAAGTTAATGGTTTATCACTTTTGACCAATAGGTGGCACAGTTACGAAATGTATGTGGTGTGGTCAGAATAAGGGAACAATGACACATGCAAAGTTTGATGCCAATATGTCAAAGCATTGCAGAGATACAGCCTCAAGAGTCATTTTGGCATCATGCCTTAACTTCGTCGCTGCGGTTTACAAAAACGGTTTCATCTATTGATGCAAAATCCCTAACTTTTTGTTGACACAGTCTGAAGATGATACGATTTGATTTTGGTAGAAATTGGACAAACGGTCTAGGATGAGTTTGAAAAAGTTGGTTTGATCAAATAAGAATATTGAGGACAGTATGTTTGACCAAATATGGTAAAATTAGTATCTATATTCTCGGCATAAGCCAATAAATGTATTATGACCAGTTTCATTAAACTAGGCTAATTTAATCAAAAGTTATTAGCATTTTTGTAAATTTTGTTACAACCTTTGACCACAAGGTGGCACTGCCCCAAAACTTTTTGAGTACCTTCAAAGCATGGTGCGGAAGACATACCACATTTCATAACGATAGACTAATGCGTTTGTATTTTAGCACATAATTCAAAATGGCCGACAGCCAAAATGGCCGATATGGTAAAATTGAATATCAGACGACTCGGCATGCCGTCCTGAATCTAACGAGACAACTTTTATGATTTTTGGACAAACGGTTAAAAAAATTATAAAAGCAAAAATATCCATTCTTTCTATCTCCGGACCAGTAGGTGGCACTGCGCCGAAACGCAGCATGTTGCCTCAGGTCATGCTTGTGATGACATGTACCAAGATTGGTTTGAATACGATAAAGCATTGCGGAGATATTGCCTTATGAGTGTTTTTGCAACCGCTACGCAAAATTTGTGTGCGCGTTTATCAAAAACGATTAGACAAATCAACTTGATTTGCAAGATTTTTTGTCAGCATGGTCTGAAGATGATATGGTTCAATTTCTGTGCAAATCGGACAAACCGTCTAGGACGAGTTCGCAAAAGTAGGTTTTTTGGAAAATTAAAAATGGCGGGGAAATTATCATGACCGAAAATGACGTCATAGGGTGCAATTGAATAAGTATGAGCCAATGAATGTATTATGACCAGTTTCATTAAACTAAGCTAATTTAATCAAAAGTTATTAGCATTTTTGTAAATTTTGTTATAACCTTTGACCACAAGGTGGCACTGCCCCAACACTTTTTGAGTACCTTCAAAGCATGGTGCGGAAGACACATACCAAGTTTCATAACGATAGACTAATGAGTTTGTAAAATATAGCATTTTAGCACATAATTCAAAATGGCCGAGAGCCAAAATGGCCGATATGGTAAAATTGAATATCAAACGGCACGGCATGCCGTCCTGAATCTAACCAGACTACTTTTATGATTTTTGGACAAACGGTTCAAAAGTTATAAGCAAAAATAGCCATTTTTTGTATCTCCGGACCAGTAGGTGGCGCTGGGCCGAAACGCTGCATATTGCCTCAGGTCATGCTTGTGATGACACGTACCAAGATTGGTTTGAATACGATAAAGCGTTTCGGAGATATAACCTTCGGTGCTTGGCCCCTAAATATGACTAAAACTAAATAGAATTTTAGTCAAAAGACTATGACTAAAACTAAATAAAAATTTGCTGTCAAAATTAACACTGTATTACACTAAAGAACATTTTGTACTATTAATATCTGCAGTAATTACATACCACTTTTGTGACTTCATGATCACTGCTGTGGTCAACCTCCTCAGAGTTATCACTTAGCCTGAAACAAAGTTGTTGTTGTTTTTCCATTAAAATCATTATATTCATTTTACAATCATTTATATTTTGTTTTTTTATTAATTACAAGAACTTACTCAGACTCCAGCATATATGGACTGATTGCTCTTCCTGTTTTTACATAACCCTCATTGAGTTTCTTTATGCATTTGAGAAACCCTCCAATTTCTGAGTTCTAAAAAAGAAATACAACAAATAATAGTAAACATGCATAATTTAAAAACATGTCATGACAGTGTTAGAATTATAAAAACCAGTGACAGTTAAGTAAAAAAAAAAATTTTTATCAGACAATGTAATAAAAAAATAAACAAAAGACAAGACATGAATACACAAATAACGCCACCTCTAAAATCTGGTGCTTCTTCAAGGGTAGGTGCCGCCGTCTGTGTGATTTCAACAAAAAAGGAAAAGTAGCTTTTTGAGGGGGAACATAATCAATCCTTTTTCCTCTGTTTGGGGACACTGCATGCTGACCTTCACTTCCCTCTTCATATTCAGAGTCTTCATTCTCTAGGAGTCTGCTGGTGACCCCCTCTCTATCATCACCAGTATCATCAGAGATAGACACTGGTCTCTTAGTTGATCTAGTATGTTGCCTTGCAGTTCGGACTGCTTTAGTCACAGACTGTGTTACAAACAGGCTTTCACCAGAGTCACTGTATAGGGGAAAGCAGAGAAGTGATGCAAGTGCATGAGAAAACATTTTCAAGTGAAACATTTCAGTAAAATTAGATAATGTTTTTTTTGGAACTAAAACTTCATCTTAAAGCGTTATTAGATTAATTTATGAAGATTATTTGGGATGATAAACCACCAACTTAATTTGGGGCTGAAACTAGCAAATATTTTTTGCTGAGGTGGGCAAGTGATGTAATCGGTGTGCAGCTGAACACAGCGTAACATCGGTAACACCATCACCCCGCCTCCACTCACACCAGCTTAGAAATTCACTCCAACTCTAGTCAAGTTACTGTTGTAAACGCTGCACAATAGTATCACTTTTTACATGTGTCGGACACATAATGGTAATTAATATGATTAGCCTTTTGCTCTACTATGTTATCAAACAGCTAATAATGTGTAAATGTTACACCTCAGTTAATATCAATGTTAGTCTCAGTCTACCTTCTAAAAATCAGCATCCTGAAATACACTTTGAACATTATAGAACATCAATGGAGAAAAGCATATAGTTCATCATAACATCGTAATATACATTAGGGCTGTCACTTTACGTTCGAAAATCGATTGCACAATATTTTTGAAAACGAAAATAGGGAATCGATTTTAACCAAACATGTACACTATTATTTTTGAACAAATTAAACAAATAAAAAAGTTATTAACAGGTATTATTAATATGTTGAAATATGTTTTTAAAACTTGCATGTGTTCATATTGTGACAATGCTGTGTGCGTAGTAAAGAATGAGCGCTATATCCTCCAGAAGGGAGAGCAGCTTTCTCATTCCTCTCAGCGCCGCTCGCTCAACCCGAAATGCCCTTAGGGGCTATGAAAGAGTGAATGACGTCGAAAGCGCTCTTACAGGAGATGTTGATTTATGAAAAGGAACCACCTTTGCCAGCTGACAGCGACCCGCTTTTGTGGTGGAAGATTGGCAGTTTGAAATACCCCCACCTTGCGCAGCTGGCAATGAAGTACCTGAGTGTCCCTGGAACATCAGTGCGGTCAGAGCGCGTCTTCTCAACAGCTGGGCATATAGTGAATAAAAAACGCTCTGCTCTGGACCCCAAAAATGTTGATAGACTTGTTTTCCTGTCCAATCATTTGTAATAGAGCCTTATTTGCACGTTTCATCAGTAACGCCCGCATAGCTTAAGTGTCGGTTACGGTCAATTAAAAAAAACACATGGCCTGTTCGCAAGCTAAGTTCATTCAACGGTTCATTTTGAACGGTTGAATAATTACATTAAATTATTATCCACACGAACTTCACATTCAGTGTAGGCTAGTAAATTTTTAAGCTTTATTTTCAACCTCTTTTCATGGGCTACAATTTTTTTTTTTTTTTTTGTGGAATTTATAATCGTAAACACAGCCATGTTAAAGCCTGTAGCTAATGTTTTTCTTTGACGTTATGGCAGTCCTCTCTGCTTAATGTTTTTTTTCCCCTGAATGTTGCACTCCTGTTTGTCATTGATGATTTATTTTGTGCACAGAAATATTGCTGACTTGTGCGTCTCAAGCGCCCTCTTTACTTTCATCCTAATGCCCGTTAGTTGTCCGTGGATTGGCGTAGGCTATATTTAGCGTTGAAAATGAAAACGTCATTTAAAATCGATTTTAAAATCGATTCAATGAACACTTGTCGAGTGAAATAGAACAGGATTTTTTTTACAAAAGTGACAGCCCTAATGTACATGTATACAATTCACCTGCTAAATGTAAATTTAACTAAGGACAAATTAAACCTTATTGTGAAGTGTTACCCCATATTCCAGTGCTGTAAAAAAAAAAATCACTATAATGGTCCAAACACTCTCATTGTTTTGAGGTAGGAGAGATGTTTACTTCTATGCAAGAGCATCTGAAAAGTGCTGCTGTGGTATGCAACAGGCTCCAAAAGGGAACAGAATCTAATGTTAAAATGCCCAACTTTACAGCAGAAAAAAAACATGTTT
The DNA here is from genome assembly GCA_033150135.1 of Gobio occitaniae. NCBI lineage: Eukaryota > Metazoa > Chordata > Actinopteri > Cypriniformes > Gobionidae > Gobio > Gobio occitaniae. The sequence goes on along the minus strand of JARQWZ010005931.1, from coordinate 30,447 downwards.
ACAGCCAGGTACAAAAATCATGTTTTGGTCTATATATCTAATTTTGCCCTTCATGACAACTATAAGGCGTAAGACACTTTTTTTACAGTCTATGGTTTTTACAGAGCATGAAGGGCCATTTTATTTAGACGATTTTTTGCTCCACAGCATAAATGGCACGACGAATCAACACATTCCACGCAAATTGACAAATTTACGTATTCGATTATGTCGATGCGTCATTCTAGCCCTAACTGAGTTCGTTGCAATTGATTACAGTACCCTAGAACAGTGGTCTTTGCAATTTTTTTCAGGAGAGCCACGCTGATAGGACAAAATCAATAGGAGAGCCACTTTTACCGCAAAGTTTCAAAAGTTACATCCAGTCATAAATAGCATGTCTGCTTATCAGTCTGTCATCCCTGAACATACAATATGCTATGCAATAAATACTAAAGGTATTTAAAAGCTGTTAAAAGCTGGAAAACAGCCACACACAATCACGGGCCTTTGGGGCGTTGTATCACAACACATCAAAATTTGATTGGCTGATGACCCACGTCAGTCAAAGTTATGATCCAATGGAAAATGGCAGCTTCAACTGAAGGCTTGCTATTCTACTTGTGCTGGTCCACGGAGCTGTGATGCGTTTAGATGATGAAAATACAGCTCAGCCTCACAAAAATAACCACATTCTTTCTGGAAATATAATTGTAACGTACTGAAATAGAGAGTAATTGAATTTAGATACGTTCGGACACACATTAATTTAATTATGAAAAATACATATATTTTTTATTTTGACAGGGCCAGCAGAGAAGGCCCTGATGGCTCTGACAGCCCACCACTGTATGTATATATATTTTTACACACAGTGGGGAGAACAAGTATTTGATACACTGCTGATTTTGCAGGTTTTCCTAATTACAAAGCATGTAGAGGTCTGTAATTTTTATAATAAGTACACTTCAACTGTGAGAGACGGAATCTAAAACAAGAATCCAGAGAAAATCACATTGTATGATTTTTAAATAACTAATTTGCATTTTATTGCATGACATAAGTATTTGATCACCTACCAAACAGTAAAAATTCCAGTTCTCACAGACCTGTTTGTTTTTCTTTAACCCTTAATCGTCCCTTGGGGTCCAGCTGACCCCACTGGACTTTTCCTCCATTTTTTAAAAGTGTTCCCTTCATCTCAGGGCCATGAGACTCGGTGACTTTTCCTAAATAATCTATCTAAACATGCACAACAAATCTGGGCTTGATTTGGTTGTTCTAAAGGTGTAAAAAAAATGTACCGTTTAAGTCCCTCGGGGTCAGATTGACCCCACATTGAAAATGAATGGGAAAGTGTAAAAAAAAAAAATAATTCACTTTCTTTGTCAAATTTTTTTTACTAAATCCAGTATAAATCTGAAAATTTCCACATTTATATCAAGGTCTGGTCCTAGAGCATAAACACAAAGTAGAACGAACTTTCTGTCTCTCATACACACACGCACACACACACACACACACACACACACACGTGTGTGACTGCAACAGAGAGCATTTTTATAGAAACTGGCAAATAAAATCAACAAAACTGGCATAAATCTGAAAGATTTTCATACATAAATGAAGCACTAATACTAGAGCACAAATGCAACATGGAACAATCATGAGAAAGAGAGGGAAATGGGCAAATAAAAGAAAGATGAAAGGCAGCTTAACTTTTGCATAACTTCCCTATGGACCTCTATTGGATAATGTGGTCATTGCACTCTCTTTCTCTTTAACTATAATTCCTAAAGTTTTTCCACAAACCTACAGATGGCGGTATTCTATCCCTAACACATAGAGCAATGTCCAAAAACTATTTATATTTATTTAAGATCATCATTCAAGTGATTTTTTCATAAAAAAAAATTTTTTAATGAGCCAATTTATGACATAGTTAAGTATTTGTGCAGTAAATAGGTAAAAAACTACCAAATACCCACAAAAACACAGCATAAATGTATAGTTGAGAAGTAAATAAAAAAAATTATATATAGTTTTCCATGTAAAAAAATTATATTTCCTTATGCAATCGCTCTGTAAAAGTTTGGGGTCTATCTGACCCCAAGGGACTCAAACGTAAACCCTACTTGAGGGGCGATTAAGGGTTAAGAAGCCCACCTGTTCTCCACTCATTACCTGTATTAACTGTGGTACCCCTGCTCAAGCAAGCGCATGTCCAGGCCCGTCTGAAGTTTGCCAATGACCATCTGGATGATCCAGAGGAGGAATGGGAGAAGGTCATGTGTAGGGATCGACCGATACAGATTTTTTAGGGCCGATGCGATACAGATTTTTTTTCATCAGCCTTAGCCGATGACCGATACTAGGGCTGAACGATTAATTGCATTTGCGATAATATCGCGATATGATAAAACACGATTTCCTAACCGCAAAGGCTGCGATTACAGTCTGGTCACGTGACACGCGAGAGTAAAGTCTGCAGAAGAAGCAACTTGGCACGTTACACATGCCTGGCCTAAAAGGGGAAAAAACTGTTTGTGTTTGATCTATCTAATATTGTGTCGTTCATACTATAGGCTACAATAGAGGTGAGAGAAAAGATTCTTCTCCAATGATTCTGGATCGATTCTGAGCTTAGATTTTAACTGCAGGTGCGTGGTGGCGCTGCGTGTGTTTTAGAAACACCCGTATTCTGATTGCTTCCATTATCTCTCTCTTTCTCTCTCTCTCTCACACATACACACACACACACACGAACCATAAAATAATATTTCATAACGTCCGGAACGGTTGACGGCGCGAATCGCAATGACATTCGCAGGCTTCTTTGCATAGGATATGCGCTGTGAGAAACTTAGCTTTGATGTCACGCTTACAGAGTGTGTTCTCATCCAGCCGGTATTTTCCTTACAAACGCTCAACGAAGGCTTCATTCATGTCGTTAGGAATGCAGTGTGCTTGTATATTAAAAAATAAGTAACTCACTGACAGAAGGTTTTCCATTTCAAATACTCACGCGGCACTTTGTGAAGAGTGCTCGCGAGCACGCGTCTGTGTGAGTCTCAAAATGCTTTTATGACGCATAATTAATGTAAACACCGTCAGTAATGTCTTAATGAATTAATCAGACAGGGCAAAAACATCTTATATTTCAAAAGAGATCTGTGCATTAGTGTGAACGCAGGTCTCCCGCTGTCTATGATGATGTCATGATTAATAATCAAACAACAGTAAAGCTGAGAAAGAGAAAAATCACTCACAGTTCAGACACTCTTAAATACTGAAAGCACTCTTTGTTCATGGCTTGTAATATGTTTTTTGTTCCTCTTTATGATTTACTAGCTTATGTTTTGCAGCTATATTAGTTTATATATTTAAAATTATTAACATGCAATTGTTTTAATTAAAATGTTATAATGTCCTAGTTATTTTAAAAAGCTTATAATTACATACATCATAATAAAAAACATTTTAAGTTTTTAATAAATTAATAAGATTAATTAATAAGGAAAAAGTTCAAGAATTGTTTTGGAATCGGATCGTGACTCCCAGAATCGGATCGTGAAGTACTAATTAAAGATTTCCACCATTACTATACAATGATGTATTGTTGAATAATACAGAAGATAAAGAGTTTAAAAAATAATCGCATATTAAATCGCAATCGCAATATTGGTTAAAAAAAAAAAAAAAAAAAAAAAAAAAAAAAAAAAAAAAAAAAAATCGCAATTCGATTTTTTTCCAAAATTGTTCAGCCCTAACCGATACGGGCTGCCGATTTTCTTGAGCCGATATTTGGAGCCGATACTGCTTTTGCTCCCTCAATTTACATTATAAAAATGACACGATCATTATGATAATGTTACAAGTCTCAATTTAAAAAAGGAACATTTATTTACAAAAAATATATATATATTTAACAAATAGTAAAAACAGGTGAGGTAGAACAAGTAAAAAGAGTTCAGTGCAGAAAATAAATTCTGAAAAATAAATATTTAAGCATAATTACAATTCTGAAAATAAATTCTGAAAATAAATATTCAAGCATAAATAAAATAATTACACTATTGCACATAGTAGCAACAAGCAAGCAGCAAAATAAAGTGCACACTGACTGTACTATAGGCCTACTTAATTTTAAAAGTAACCAACTATTTACAACCTAGTCATTTAATGCTTAGGTGCACTTAACCTCTTATAGAGCAACACCAGCGGTAATTCAGGAAAAAATCTCCCAATGCTCCACATGAAACTTCGGTCTTCTGACTTTTTACCATCGTGTCCATTCTCAATTGATTTTGATTAATATGCACGAGAGAGGGAGAGCAAGACAGTTTGAAGACAGTGAGTGCACACGCGCGGCCGGAGGAGAGGCAGCGCACGCTCTTTGCTCGTTCTCTCATGCAACCCATCACAAGCGCAGCACAGTCATTCTCTACACAACTCACCAATCAAATAAGGCTTTAGCGGGGGGAAAATTTGCTTTGGCGGCCGGCAAAAAACGCAGTGTGTGGGGGCCGGTGTTGATTCTTTGGATTCTTTTGTTTTACAGGTTTAAATTACAGGTGTGAAACCTCCCCCGTACCACGGTCCGGACAAAACAGACGAAATTTGGTCTGACGAAAAGAGTTAGTCTCGGTCTGGATCAAACTGAACAAAGGTTCGGTTTGTTTGTAGTGTGAAAGCATTTTCTGTATGGTTCGGCCTTTCAGACTATTTACAGGAAGTTCCTGGTTATGTTTAAATATTAAAATATTATTTTTAAATTTCATCTAGGCTACATTGATTATGAAAAGTGAAAAGATGCGCAATATGTCAGAAGACAGAAGGTCAGAAATGATTTTTGAAAGAAATTTTGCATGATATTGCTAAGAAAGCCTTTCTTTAATGTGAATTTAGATTTGTATAAATTGTATCTTAATTTTAATCAATGTTTAATCAGATAATTGACTGGATTTAATAAATAAGCAAATAGTCTATAGCAGACAATAATCGCGTGAGCGATCACATGCTTTGCACATGAAGCTGGAGCGCGTCTCAAATAAACCGAAATTCAGCAGGCTACTTGTCTCACAAACATGAGAAATAGGTGTATATAAAGCTTGAAATGTCCACTTTTAAACATAACGAAAAGAAAATAGTCAAGCAATGCGCACTGTTCAATAGTGGCAACGATATGCGTCCGTTCATTCACTCTTGTCAAAGACGCTGACGTTAGACGCACGTCGGTTTACAAACCAATCAATGTCAAGATGCAGCCCACATAGATGATGACGAGTAGAGCCCGACCGATAAAGGATTTAAGGCCGATACCGATACAAATATTTGGTAATTTAAAAATCCGATATTCTGATATATCAACCGATATATATTAAAGGTCCCATGGCATGAAATTTTCATTTTATGAGGTTTTTCAACATTAATATGAGTTCCCCTAGCCTGAATATTGTCCCCAAGTGGATAGAAATGTTGATCGGTGTAAACCCGAGTTCTGGCTGTCTCTCTCTGCCTTTGAGAAAATGACAGGCCAGACGAGCCAATCCTGAAGTCTCCTGGTTTGACGTCCAAGCAGGAACGGTTACCTCCCTTTCCTCCGCCCAGAGAATCTGGCACACCCATGCAAACGCTCGAGAGATCATTCCTTGTGAACGAGTGAATGCTGGCAGTTTCTCAGTGTTTGGATGTACAAATGAAAACAGAAGTCTTTTTTTCAGTTCCTTCTGATCTGTGATCAGTAATTTCTGATGTGTAGCTAATTATTTATTATTCGTGCACACAATGCGGCTTCTCTCTCTCCAGACAGAACGGTGTTTTCGATCTTGTGAGTCAGTGTTTTTGTACGTCCTCGTCGCGTCTATCGGTTCTAAAATGTGCATACAGTCATAAGTTTCTGCTCAACATCGGCCTCACATACGCCGAAGCTCGGGCTGCACTGGCCGTTGGCCTTCAACATCCCCGACCCCCAGTACTGCATCTGGCCCACAGCGGAGGCACCAAACGCGGCGTGAGATTAAGCAGAAGGGGGGTAAGCGTGAGCATATTCGGGCTAGCCAGCCTAGCCCCACAATAAACTGGATTACATTCGATTACTGCTGTTGTGTCTTTGTTTGCGCTGAGTACTCAACGCGCGTCACTGACGCTTTTATTTTATTTTAAAAATAATGCTATTATGAACACTTACTTTTAACTCGTTCATCTCGACAGCTGTAATGGTACTTTGCATGTGTTACAAAGTTGGTAATAATGATGAAGACGGACTCGGTGTGACTGGGACTCGTGTTTATTCAGAACTCTCAGATACAAACACAATAAACTCGCGCTGACTGACAGCGCTCTCACAACTCAGTAGTTACTATAAATAACTTTGTTAGCAATCGCGGATCTCCATCTCTGGTACGTTAGTGATGTCCGGTTCGCGAACGATCTTTCTTTTGAACCGGTTCTTTTTAGTGAACCGAATCAGTTCACCAAATCGGACTGAATCGTTCTCAAACGGTTCGCGTCTCCAGTCAGCGCTGATCCATAATTTACTAAAGTTACTAACTTTCTGACATGAGTGACAGTCCCTAAGACAAGAAATAGACTAATAACCTGAAGTATATGCTGTAACTACAACAGTTCAGACATGCTGAGAACTGATGTGAAGTGAACTCAGGTCCATCCGTCTCTCTGGCAGCAGCTCGTGCCTGCTCGTGCCTCATAGACCAAGTTAAACCACGCCCCCTCCGCTCATTTAAAATACAAAGATGTCAGCCAATCAAAACAGTGGGCGTTTTTACTGAAGTCTCACAGTAGACACGCCTCTTGAAGCAGGGCATTCAGCCACAGGGCAAACAGCAATATTGAAAAAATGCCTTTTATTTCTAAATTATGACATTTTATGATGTAAAAGTCATACTAACAATATAAGTACACCTCAGGAAACATTATAAAATAATAGAAAAATGCCATGCCATGGGACCTTTAAAAATAAATAAAATAACAGAAACGCGTAAAAAACACTTAAACAGATTTCCCTTACATTAGTTATTTGTAGTTATTCATGATAACTCAGCCTCTCTAAAATAATATGAAAATTGTTTGTTTTATTGTCACAACAGAACAGATGAACATAAAAATATATTAAAGTTCTGATAAATAAAATGTATAAAAATAAAAACTTTTTATACATTATACAAGTCGTTTGGACGAAAACACAATAACAAAAACAAAACAAAAAATCAAAGTTACCAGTATTAATAGATGTAGTAAGCTTTATAAATATAACTGAGCAAGACTGGAAAAAAAATATTCAGTTATGTTCTAGAAGTTCTGATAAATAACAACAACAGCAAAATATAAACTATATACAGTATATATGAGCTACCTTATAATTACAATGTGAACTTGCTTATCCCTTTACATGCACTCTTTTAATTCCATCCATCAAGCTACAACAAACCATTTTCAATCATCATTTGCTGCCTGCCTTCTAAAATCTACTACTGATAATGCAGTAAATCCATTATGATAATGCTGCGTCTGAACAAAGTCAGCAACGCGCTTTCGTTCACTCCTCATGTGCTTAACTTACGATTTACAATGCAGGGACTGGAACTACAAATATACTAGTTAAGTTATAAATACAGTAATCATTACTTTATTTAGGCAGAATTAGTTTGTTGTGATTTCCAAGGCGCATTAATGTTAGCGGTCTCCCACTGATAGCCATGGCATTAGCTAGCTTTGTGGTTAGCGTCTATGATAAGTCATAATAATTTAGAAATATGTATACTTTTTCAAAATAACGGGCAGGGGAGAGATGATACGTCTCATGCTGTCAAACTGTCAGCTATTAAAGAAATACATCTTATTCAGTCACATTGTCTGAGGTAAACTAAGTCAGTCAACAACCTAGCGTAATTACCAGCTCTCTTGGCTTACATGTAACAGCAAAACCGGACTTGGCAGTTACAAATTTTAGCAGTTACAAATTTTGTCATGTTATTTGAGTTAAGAGAACTGATGGGGATGTTTTTTTAATTGTTATTCAAGCAATGTATGTCTCGGTGCCAACTTACATGCACTTCACGGATGATCACCGTTGTGTTGTGATTGTGAATGCAGCTCAGCTGGATCAGCTGGTGTTGCTGTACGGCACGTTGTAGAGTGCCCTCTGGTGGCCAAACTATGAAACTCCAACACTCAATGTGTTTGAGCGGTGTTTCGTCCGTTTTTTTAAAAAAATTTTATATTCATTTATCGGCCATCATAAATGCCGATACCGATAGTTTGGAAAAAGCCTAATATCGGCCCGCCGATATATCGGTCGGGCTCTAATGACGAGTGGACGTAAGTGTGTCATGTAAAGTTCTTTAGTGCGCTCGCATAATTGCAATGTGAAACCAAACCAAAACTAAGCGAATGTATAAACTGTATCAAAACATGCAGGGCTCTACGCTAACATTTTTCTTGAGGAGCACTTGTGCTCCTAATTTAAAAAAAATAGGAGCAGAGTCAAAAATTTAGGAGCACTTTCTGATCAATAACACGCATTCCAATTATAACTTTCCCATTACAGGACGATCTTTGTCCCTTTAAATGAATGTCCAGGGGCATTTTTACCATTATAAGAGCAATGTTTTCTAATCTTATTAAATGTATGCATCAGCTTTTGTCAATTTCTTCAATTAAAATTGAAAAGTTGTTTTTAAAATGTTAATTTAAACAATAAATTCAGTTAGAGCAATAAGACACAACTAGGGCAGTAATCAACCAAAGAAAATCTTGGTCGACTGAAGTCCTGAAATTTTCGACTAAAAATCGACTAAAATGACGTTAGGAAAAAAAACGTTAAATGAATAAGCTGCGCACTGTGCGCAGTACTTGGTAGCCTTGTTGTCTGCCTAAATTAATTATAAATAAACATAAAAAACTAGTAGGCTATTTGCAGAATATTAAATCGTTTTTGACCTGATTATTTTGCACTGAAATGAGTCTGACACACGAGTCTGTCGGCACTGACAGCGTTGCATCACATGTACCTGCGCAATATCATAGCCTATGATTTCCAAAAATATAGTACTATGTTGTCAACTAGATATCATCACAAGAACTTTTGAGGAATATGCAACATAAGTTAGACAGTTGTTTTTGTCATATGTATTATAATAACTGACAGACACTATCATTTCAGCCGCTCTGTGCAGCTCGAACATATAGGAGCTCAGCTGAGCTCAGCTTCGCGGCTGAGACACGAATAGACTATTAACTTAAAGCTTTTACTCTTAAACACAAAAGGCACGTCCACTTTAATAAAAAAGGAATATTTATTAAACAAGCCAGATCAAGAGCAGAAAAAACGCTCACAATTAAATAAATAATATACAAGAAAACTAGCCTTCTTCAATCTGTCTCTCTTCTCCAGTGGGTTGGGCTAATCCAAAAGAAGTGGAAACAAGGGGGTGTTCTGAAGACAGTCTGTTACCTGTGAAACAGGAGTGCTCTGAAAACACCCCCATTAGCAATTAGTGCTTTCCACCTGATGAAATGAACGCGGCGCAGCAAAACTAATGAAATGAACGTGGCTCGGCAAAACTGATGAAATGAACGTGGCTCGGGAAAACTAATGAAATGAACGTGGCTCGGCAAAACTGATGAAGGCGACAAAACTGACAGTACAGATCCACTTAGCGCGGTGTTGTGACGCTTCCCCTCATGTGTATGTTTATGGGCGTTCCTCAAGTTTACCACTATGGGTGTGCGTTTGAGCCAGCGGGAATGAAAAAACAAAAGACTTCTCTTCGCCAATTGGTTGGGCTAATCCAAAAGAAGTGAAAACAATGATGGTGTTCTGAAGGCAGACTGTTACCTGTGAAACAGGGGTGCTCTCAAAACACCCCCATTAGCAATTAGTGCTTTCCACCTGATGAAATGAACGCGGCGCGGCAAAACTGATTAAATGAACGCAGCAAAACTAATGAAATGAACGCGGTAAAAAAAAAAAAAAAAAAATCGACCAATCAATTTTGGTCGAGCCAGAACGTATCGACTAATAATCGACTAATCGACTGGGAGATTACAGCCCTAGACACAACCAGACTGTTACCAATCTAATTAAATCAGCATCAAAAGATCAATCTTTGCACTGTAGAATTGACACAGCAGCTCTATCTGAAATGGTGTTTAGACACATTTACATAGATTTAATGCAGCTCATGGGTAAATAATGTTGCATGAATGTTTTCAATATAAGTTTTTGAATTTAGAAATAGGCTATGTACAAGTTAAACTTAAACTTAGATAAAAGATTTATATTAAACAGCCAGGAGGTGGCGTCAAGTCTATGAGGGAGTCATTCATTCAATCGTTCAAACGCAAATTTATTCGAATCGAACCGCTTGGAGATGCGCAACAGTTCTGGTGTAGTTTTGATTTTCACGAAATAAACAGTATTGTGGCTAAAACGTTGTTACTTAATATCTACTTGTCTATTGGACTTTTGTACAAGATCAGTATCACATTTGCAATCATGCCAATACTCGGAGCAATAGCTGTCCGTAACTTTAGGCGCTCTGGCGCTTAATAAACATAACTGCAGGCGTCTCGCGGAAGAACACTGCAGCCGGAGCTACTTCTCTCTGTTTATGCCTATAGCGAGTCATGCAGGGACTGTGCTCCTCCGCAGCGCTGCTCTTCTTAGTACCTCGCTAACTCAGTTAGCTGGATTTGATTGTTGACAATTTGGCATGATCTTGGATTGTTTGGTTCTTCGACGCTCATCCTGGACTTGCTGTCATAGCAACAGGTCCGTAAGCTTAAACCTGCTCGCGAGCAGCTTATTTCATGTAAACAGGATTAGATTGCATCTTGAGGTGATACTTAAAATCTGTCCCAGCCACTGCTACTTTATTACAACTGGAGTTCATTACTGAACCAGGGGCAATAATAATCATTTTAAATAATAATAATAATAATAATAATAATATACAAATTTTAAATTGCATATGTATATGAGAATGTATATAATATTATAATGTTGTGTATAATACTACAGACACAGCCACTTGATTGAGCGATTTATTTGTGATGGAATAATTACTTTATAATTTTATTGGAGGTTTGCACACATGTTGTACAGTTAATCTGAGCCGTGTATTAATTTAAGTGATGACGGATATTATGGGAATGGCTTGATGCAGAGCGCAGGAGATGCAGAGAATATGATCTTGACCCTTAAGAAACTTTAATACTGTCACGTTACAAATCTGCTTCAAATTGAATTAAAAATTTAATTACAACATTGAAATAATGTAAAGGGTGTACAAATACTGTATAAAATCATGAATATAAATAATTGGTAATCATGCAAAAAAAAAAAACATTTATCATTGATCTATTATAACTTTTATGTTGGTTTGGTCGTTTAGCTGTGTCCTTATAAAGGTCCAGATATTCGTGGTTTTTTTTTTTTTTTTTGTAATTTGCAAAGTTTTTTGCCAGGTGGCTTTTTTAATTATGATATCATTACGTTGCTGTCTTGACGCCAGCCAATCGCTGCATTGCTGATCATGGTTTCGAGTATCGATGCATCTGCCCTCTTCAGGGAAAACAAGAACACGCAGTGATCTTAGATCATTTAATCCAGATATTTAAATCCAATCCGCAAATTCGTTTGAAGAACCAAATTAGCCAGACATCAGTTATCATGATTAAAAGATCTGGGATATGTCAAATCATCTCAGATGTATTAAGTGAGGTACGAAGAACGGACCCCCGAACTGGAATTGAATAGTCAGAATATAAACACTTATTATATGTGTACCGTAGTGATTCAGGATAAGATAAAAACACGATTTGGAAAATGGATTCATGATGTACTCACTCATATGCATCTAGTCATTTTTAAACACAATAAATGTTATGGACTGCAGCTGATAAAGATTAAATCAAGAACTCATAAAGGGGCGTTTTTAAATAATTTTTTATTAATAAATTTTTGGTGGCATTTTTGCCCCAAGCCCGTTAATTTCTGACCTTGTTTATGATAATCCAAATGTGGTATTTCTAGTTAATTTTGGCTGCAAAGAAACATCAGCGCGAGGCGTCTGGTAAGTGCACATGGCCGCGTCACACCCGTTTCCCCCATAGATCGTGGTTTCACCTTGTAAACAATCTGTGAAGTGTAGTCCGTCGCACACGTTTTTTACACATGCTCTGCTGACAGAAGGTATGAAAAGCAGTTGATTGCAGCACGAAACGTAACAGTTGCTCAATCAGTCAGTGTTGATGCACTTTGGCAGTTGTAATTTTTATTCCTATTGTATTATACATCTATTCATGAGAATTGATCGGGTCACTCGCACCGGTGCGCCTAAATATTTTTTTCCAGTCGCATGCAGTAATTTTCAGGCGCAAATGCGCCCAAAATGGTCGCTATGTAGAGCCCTGACATGAACTTTGGTTTGGACCTTGGTGCTTTGGACTTTCAGGTGTGAAAACGCCCTTAGATTCCGTCACTCAAAGCTGAAGAGTACCTAAGATAAAAATTACAGACTTCTACATGCTTTGTAAGTGGGCAAACCGGCAAAATCGGCAGTGTATCAAATACTTGTTCTCCCCAATGTATGTCTAAAGAAACGTTGAAATGTCAGGTTTAAAATAATGTGAATAAAACGAAAACAAATATTCTGTTTATGTAATCTGTTTGAAAGAGATTTGTCAGTTGTTCGCGAGCCGCTTCATTATACGCTAATGCGGCCAGGCCCACGGAGTGAGTGTTCTTTTGAGATTCAAATACTGAGGCGATCCATGAGAGCAGAGTCAACACTGGAGGTCGACCGATTCGTCGGAAAGCACACACTGCACAGAGAGCACTAACACATCAGATGCGCGTTTAAAACACGACAGCGAAACAGTATGAATACTGAACACTAGGGCTGCACGATTAATCGGAAAAAAAAAATCACGATCTCGATTCAAACATAAATGCGATCTCATTTCTTAATGTTGGCGATTCACTTCCGTGTATTTCCCTCAGATCATGCTGCGTTCACGCGTTATTGGTCACACCAGAGCTTGTCACACTCACACAATAACAAAACACTAACCAATCAATCATAAATCTCCACTTCTCTCCTCTCCCTCATTGGCCATGTTTCGCTGTTACTGACGTGTAACAAGACGGCAGAGCAGACCTAAACGGAGTCAGATTTGTAGCGGTAAGATGTAAAAATTAACCGCAAACTGTGCACGCGCGCACGGCAGAGAGGGAGAGAGAGGGAGAGACCTTGCGTGTGTGTGCTGGTGTGCACCTAATGAAGCGCATGTAAGACGGAGAGCGTCCTGATTGGCTTGTTTCGGTAAGTCAACCAATCAATTGTCAGTGTGGGCGGGCTTTTATCTCTTCTCCCGAACCGAATTAATCAGTTCAGTGTATCTAGAAACTGGAGAGCCATGGCAGAGGGAGAGTGCCCCAAAAAACGAAAGTATAAAGTATAAACATAATGACAATCTTGCACGCTGTACAGTTTGTTACTGACATGTTATGTTTGAGTTAAACAAGTTTCATTTCATGTGCATATTTTTCAGGTCGGCTAGTTGCCAAGGCTACATGAAAACAACAAACTCCTTAGACCTGTTTAAAGTTGCAATGAAATATAAATAAAAGCAGTTTACATAAATAGTATAAGCAGCTTATGTAAATAGTAAAAGTGATCTACATAATTTTACATATTTTTTTTTTTTTTTTAACAAATAATTGCATAGGCCTATAGAAATTATATATTAATGATATATTATATTATAATATAATATACAAGTAAAGTCCTGTTCTGTGGTGAAATTCGAGATACTTTTCCTCCTTTCATGTTTTTTTTTTTTTTTGGCGTACCTCCCTGAAATGACTTTTTTCAGGTTGGGATGTCTGTAACACTGTCTTAGTACATTAAGCCACGTTAAGCGTTTTCTTATAACATTTTTTTTATTTATAGTTTTCATTTTTTACAAAAACGCAAAAACAAAATGAAACAACGAAATAAGACAACAAAAACCCTCTCTCCACAAGGCAAGATATTAAATAATCATAAAAATAGAAATAAACAGTAATAAGCATATATTTACATCTAGTCTGTCTACATTTGTTGTTTCTACATTTTTAGGGCCCGAGCACCGATGGTGTGAGGACCCTATTGGATTTCGAAAGTTTATTATTAGGGCCCAAGCCCAAAGGGCGCAGAGCCCTATTGTTCCCCTAAGGATTATTAGGGCCCAAGCCCAAAGGGCGCAGAGCCCTATTGTTCTTCCTCTGTTTCTTATTGGGGCCCAAGCCCAAAGGGCGCAGAGCCCTATTGTTCCCCTAAGGATTATTAGGGCCCAAGCCCTGAAAGGGCGCAGAGCCCTATTGTTCTTCCTCTGTTTCTTATTATTAGGGCCCAAGCCCAAAGGGCGCAGAGCCCTATTGTTCCCCTAAGGATTATTCTTTGTTTTTTTTTTTTTTTTTTGTTTTTTTTTTGACTTCTCGGGTACTTTTGGGGCACTTAACATGCTCGAAAACTCTTGAAACTTCGCACACACGTCGGAATGCGCGGCCATCAGAGCCGGGCTGAAGCTGGTACCCGGGCGTGGCAGGGGAACTCGACAGCGCCCCCTAAGGTGGGGTCTGAAAACTTGGTCTATATATCAAACACACTTGCACGTACATGTATGAAACTCGGTACACATATAGATCTCATCGGGCCGAACAACTTTCGTGCTCATAGTTATGTGTCAGCCCAACAGAAAGTGAGCTATTATGGGTTGTTCGGAAAATGCATGCTCTGGAATTTAATATACTCCTCCGAGGCCATTGTTTCGATCATTGCCAAACTCGGTCAGCATTAAGTGAACATATTCAGGATGCTAAATTGCGAGCGGATTTTTGATATCTCGAAAAGTCTGGCCGTGGCGAAGCAACGAATTTATGGCGAGAAAAGGGAAACAGGAAGTGTGTTTTAACTTGTGCAAACATTGACTGGTCTGGATGAAACTTCAGCTGTGTGTTCGTTGTAAGAGGCCGATCACATGGATATGACTTTTGTGAGTCAAAGTTATAGCGCCACCAACTGGCAGCAGGAAGTGTGTCACTTTCAAAAATGCTTTGAATCACCATCTTATTTTCACCTGATTTATTTCAAACTTCATCAGTATAATGTGAAAACATGACAGATAGAGACGTATGAAATGGATTCCTGAAATTTCAAATACTGTTGCCATGGCAACGTGTCAAGGTTTAATAATCTTTTGGCTGTTCTGAGGCTCTTAGCATGCTTGAAATTGCTTGAAACTCAACACACACATCAGAGATGTCAGTCAGTACACATGGGCAAAGCCTCAGAAACGGGCGGGGATGAGGGACTCTCTAGCGCCACCTTTTGACAAAAGTGAAGGGCTTCGTTTCATCTACAATCACCAAACTCAGTATATATATTGACCTCATCGAGCCGGACAACTTTCTAATTTACAGTCATTAGCTCCGACCAACAGGAAGTCCGATATTTTGGTTTGAAGGTGAATTTTTGGTTAAATCGGGGTCTGAGTTTTTACGTTCTCCTCGTAGGCGATTTATTCAATCTCCACCAAACTCGGTCAACATGAAACAAAGATACTGAAGATGCTAAAATGTGAACGGATATTGGATATCTCAAACGGTGTTTCCATGGCAAGGGATTAAATAAGGACAAAAAAGGGGAACAGAAATTCTGTGTGTGCTGCTCTCCCCTCAATGAACACAAGATGGCAGCATTGTATTAGTTTTGAAGCAGGAAAAAAAAAAACTTGTTTCTCTCTCTCTCTCTCTCTCTCTCTTGTTTGTGATTTATGAGGACACAAATTTGTATAATGACATGGGTATTACACTGGTATTACAACGTGTATGTGTGAGTGTTTAAAAACATACTAAAACAATGTTTTATTAAAATGTAACCAAATAGCTTTAAAATAATCATACTATTTTTCAGATCAATATATTTATTTTATTTAATATATTTCTTCTGAATATTTATTCTGTCTACCCTCCCCTCACTAAAAGGTAGCAGTGTTGTTATTTTTGAAACTCTCTCTCTCTCCGTGTGTGTGTGTGTGTGTGTGTGTGTGTGTGTGTGTGTGTGTGTGTGTGTGTGTGTGTGTGTGTGCTAGTTTATGTGATTTATTAGGGACACAAATTTGTATAATGACATGGGTTTTACACTGTTATTACAACGTAGTGGTTAATGAGGACATTTCATGTGTCCACATAATAAAAATATCTTTAAAAACATACTAAATAATGTATTATTAAAATGTAATCAAGTAGCTTTAAAAATATACTACAAATTACAATGAAAACATGGTTTATGAGAATATTTCCTGTGTCCCATAAATGAAATAGCTTTAAGGGGTTTGTGTGTCTGTCTGTCTGTCTGTCTGTCTGTCTGTGTCTGTGTCTGTGTCTGTGTCTGTGTGTGTGTGTGTGTGTGTGTGTGTGTGTGTGTGTGTGGGCATGTTTTTGTTAAATATCAGGACACAAATGTGTATAATGACATGGGTATGACATAGGTATTACAAAAAGAGGGTGAAATATGAGGACGTTCCCCATGTCCTCACTTTTCAAAATGCTTATAAATCATACAGAACAAGTTTTTTTTTCACAGAAAGTGAACTGCACAGTCTCCTGTGATGGGCAGGTTTAGGGGCAGGGGCAGTGTGTGTGTGTGTGTGTGTGTGTGATGGGTAGGTTTAGGGGCAGGGGCAGTGTAAGGGGATAGAAAATACGGTTTGTACGGTATAAAAACCATTACGCCTATGGAATGTCCTCACATTTCACAAAAACAAACGTGTGTGTGTTTGTGTGTGTGTGTGTTTGTGTGTCCACCAACTGGCAGCAGGAAGTGTGTCACTTTCAAAAATGCTAAATCACTGTCTTGTTTTCACCCGATTTACTTCAAACTTCATCAGTATAATGACAAAACATGGCAGATGTAGACATACGAATGGATTCCTGATATTTTACATACTGTTGCCATGGCAGTGTGTCAAAGTTTAATCATCTTTTGGCTGTTTTTGAGGCTCTTAGCATGCTTGAAATTGCTTGAAACTCAACACACACATCAGAGATGTCAGTCAGTGGAAATGGGCAAAGCCTCAGAAATGGGTGTGTTGGAGGGGTGTTTATTACAACATAATCATGGTTTATGAAGACATTTCATGTGTCCCCGTAAATCAAAATAGCTTTAAAGCATACTAAACAATGTTTTAATAAAAATGTAAAAATGCAGAATGTTTTCTGTGATGGTAGGTTTAGGGGTTGTGTGTGTGTGTGTGTGTGTGTGTGTGTGTGTGTGTGTGTGCGATATGTAGGCTTAGGGGTAGTGTAGGGGGATAGAATTTACAGTTTGTACAGTATAAAAACCATTAAGTCTATGGAATGCCATCTGCCTGTCTTTCCCCTTCCCCCTCTCTATCACTCTGTGTGTGTGTGTGTGTGTGTGTGTGTGTGTGTGTGTGTGGAGGGGGGGGTCTCTCTCTCACCCTGTGAGTATGTGTGTGTGCCTTTCTCTCAGTCCTTCCCCTCCCCCCTCACTCTCCCTCTATCATTGTGTGTGTGTGTGTGTGTGTGTGTGTGTGTGTGTGTGTGTGTGTGTGTGTGTGACTTTCTCTATTTATTTTTTATATTGGACCACACATATTGATTTCAAATATATTCAACATATTTTTTTCAGAGAGTGAAATAAAAAAAACTCTCCCACCATTTAGATTTTATTTCTTTTTGTTGTTAAAATCTTGTGAATCTTGTTCAATGTGCAGAGTGTCTCTCTCTCAGTCCTTACCCTCCCCCCCTCACTCTCAGGCTCACCCTGGGTGTGTGTGTGTTTGAGTGTGTGCGCGCACGTGTGTGTGTGGTGTGTGTGTGTGTGTGGGGGGGGGGGGTGTCTCTCTCTCACCCTGTGAGTTTGTGTGTGTGCCTTTCTCTCTCGGAATGATAATTTACCCCTTTCATATCATAGACTATCACAAAAAACTATCACTTTAGTGTGAATAAGTAAAAAAGAACGACAAACACCTTGAATTAAATACTGGCCTTCTGGACTTACAAAATTGAGCAGGAAAATATAACTTTTATTTATTTTATCCTATGACATTAAAATTAATCTAGATTTAAATTACATCATGGGTGTGGCTTGTGGTGATAGTGGCACCAGTTGCTGCGGTAAATGTGGCATATTCGAGCGATTCTAGAATATTCTCCTGTTTAAATGCATATTGCCTGCCGTGCACAGTTAAGCTGATGCCACCGGCGTGGCGGTGCCACCGGCTTGGGCCCGTCATCGCTGCTCGCAGCTTTAATTATTATTATTCTCCCAAATGAATCGCTTTTTTGGGGGCCTAAACACGCTCGAAAACTCACAAAACTTTCCACACGCATCCAAATTGGCGAAAATTTACGTCTGTTATGGTATTCAGAATTAGGCGTGGCAAAATGGCTCGACAGCGCCACCTAACGTAGTGCCCCTCCCGCTACGTTTCACGTACAGACCCACACACACACAAACAACCAACTAACAAGCCCAGTGCTATTCATTAATGTGTAAACGATTTTAAAAATTTGCAAATGTGCGTTACTACACTGAAACAAATGCTTTTCAACTGGTGTCTGTAGAATTAAGATTTTCATTAACGTGAAGCATTTTGTACCAATAAAGTCATTTTTGTGAGTATATATATGTGCTATTTTGTAGTAAAGTGTCATGATTTCCACGTGCAAAAAGTAATCCGTGCATTTGTGGATCAGGTGACGTGCATGCATTCATTGACTCGTTTGTGAGTCGATCCTATTTGATTCATTTGGATTTTGAGACTTTCATTTCGCCGGTTTGGCCTTGCACGATCCACACACAGAGAGATGTGTAAGAAAACCTGCTGCCACTAGATGGCAGTATCTGCCAAAACAGACACCGGGACCGTGAGCGTTCTTCTGCCTATAAGACGCTTTGTGTCCTCGTTATAAAGACGAGGAAAATGCTTAACAGTAGGCTAGCATTAAAAAGGTATTAATAACGCATACTTTGTATAAGCAAGCAGATTAAATCAGGTTATGAACACAACATTGTTCATCACAACATTTTTCTCCCATAGAAAACCATTATAAAATGCTTAATTTGCAATATAGCTGTGACAGAGGAGGCGTGGTTTAGCGAGGTCTGCACGGAGAGAGAGCCGGGAGAGTGGCGATGAGTAAGTAGGTCAAGTTCAAATGATGAACACCTGTGTTTGATTGCAGTGATTGGCATGGAGAGACAGTATAAAACCAGAGGGAAATCATCAATGGAGGAAAGAGAGACTGACTGGGAACTTGTGCGGACACTGGGAGCTGGAAAGCTGAGAGGAAACAACTTATAGTTCTGAGTTATTTAGAGCGCTGTAAGCGCAACGTTTACTTTGTGTTGGACAAAGAGAGTTCTGAATAAAAGCACTAGTTCCAGTTACGCTTACCCTTACCCTTAATTGTCTTCTTCCTCCTTGCCATTTGAACTTTGTTACAATAGCATGTTCAATAAAGTGTATAGCCTACTCAGTTTTAATACCGTCTTTACTGCATGAAGCCACATTGTGCGTTTTCTCCCATAAAGCCTATTATAAAAGAAAACGCTTAATTAAGCGTTTTCTTTTATAACAGGCTTTATGTGAGAAAACGCTTACTATGATAAGAGCCTAGAATATGAATGCGATGCGCAAAGTAGGCTATCACGTGCAGGGCATTTCGTCCCCTGTTAAAAAGAAAACGCTTAGCGTAGCCTACTTAATGCAATACAGTGACATTAAATATGAACTCAAAACGCGCAAATTCACATTGTTTCCTCGGGAATATTCTAAAACGCATTATGAAGACCGTGCAAGACCAAACTCTTATTAATAAAGCATAGGCAAGCATGTGCAAAAAGGCAGCTCTATATTACGTTAAGCATTTTTCTGCACGCTTAACGTGCATGGCTTAATTATAACCAGTGGTATTAAAAGAACAAATTCTGTACTTCACTAATAAAGAATAGGCTAGCAATATAGTAGCCTATATGTAGGCTACATAAAAACAGACGAGTCCAGAATAAAATTTTAGGCCTAGCGCTTTTCCTAGAAACCAGTTATAAAGAAAGCATTTAACCTGGCTTAATGTAGTAAGACATTAAAATACCAAACTCCGTATAGGCCTGCATACATTATTAATTTAGCAGATAAAAAGAAGCCTAGAATTTGAGCGCAACTGGGGAGTTTCACGTTAAGCGTTTCTTCTTAACGGGCACTAAGGGAGGAAATCCCCAGATTGCGTTGTGTTATATTCTAGGCTCTTGCCTGTAGCCTAGGCTAAGCGGTTTCCTACTGTAGAGCCTATTAAAAGAAAACGCTTAACGTGGCTTAATGCAGTAAGATGGTGATGATAAAACTATACACCTAATTGAACATCCACTCGCTATATTGCATGTTAAGCATTGTATAATGGTCTTCTATTGGAGAACAATGTTGTGATGAGAAAATGTTGTTCATAACCTGATTTAATCTGCTTGCCTATACAAAGTAGCTAGACTATGATTTTAATGTTAGCCTACTGTTAAGCGTTTATCTTTACAACGAGGAAACATATGCGTTTTGAGCTCATATTTTTTCTGCTTGTCTGTAGCCTATAAAATATGTTTTATAAATAAAGTGTGTAGTGAATTTGGTTTTAATATCACTTTCTTAAGCCACTTTAAGCATAATATGGGTGAGAACTTTTTTACAGTCTATGGTGAGAACGCTTGATTCCGGTCCCGGTGTCTGTTTTGGCAGATACTGCCATCTAGTGGCAGCAGGTTTTCTTACACATCTCTGTGTGTGGATCGTGCAAGGCCAAACCGGCGAAATGAAAGTCTCAAAATCCAAATGAATCAAATAGGATCGACTCACAAACGAGTCAATGAATGCATGCACGTCACCTGATCCACAAATGCACGGATTACTTTTTGCACGTGGAAATCATGACACTTTACTACAAAATAGCACATATATATACTCACAAAAATGACTTTATTGGTACAAAATGCTTCACGTTAATGAAAATCTTAATTCTACAGACACCAGTTGAAAAGCATTTGTTTCAGTGTAGTAACGCACATTTGCAAATTTTTAAAATTGTTTACACATTAATGAATAGCACTGGGCTTGTTAGTTGGTTGTTTGTGTGTGTGCAGGTCTTGAAATGCTGTAAACTGCGATCCACTCGAACAAGACGTCAATAAATGCACGCGTGTCACCTGATTCACAAATGCACAGATTACTTTTTGAATGAGCAATTTATGATTTATGAATGCAGAACAGAACATTTTTATTCGCAAACATGTACAAATCGCTGCACAATCATTCAGACCCGAATTCCACAGATTCAAATCGAATGGCATTTGTTTGTGGCTAGTAAGATACATTCATAACATTTATCTAGTACATGGATAATTGTGCGTGCATTCATTAATCATTTTGAGTCAAATATCATCCCATATAACTCGGACATACAATGTCTGATCTGCCCCAAACTTCACATGTTTTATTAGAGTCCTTGCCTGAAGACATCAACGTGCCAATGTTCAGTGGCAGTCATAGCGCCACCTGTGGGCAACAGGAAATGGCATGTTTTACGCTGTGATTAACTCCTCATTGAGATGTAACCAGATCAACATCATATTTGGTCAGTCTAATCTAAAGGCCTTGGTAATGTTATATTGTTGAAGATCTTGAGTTTTCTCTGAAGGGCGTGTCCGTGGCGGCCTGACAAAGTCTGATGTTTCGCCATGACACAGAAAGCTGTTGTAAGTCAGGCATACAATGTCCAACCTGCCACAAACTTCATATGTTTGATAACAGTCCTGGCCTGAAGACATCTACATATGAGTTTCAGAATTAGGCGTGGCAAAATGGCTCCATAGTGCCACCTACAACATTTCAACTAAGTGCCCCTCCCGCTACGTTTCACGTACAGGTATGAAAGTCGGTAGACACATGTAACAGCCCAATACCTACAAAAAAGTCTCCTGGTACGAAATCTGAAAACCAACAGGAAGTGAGATATTTTGATTTTTCTTTACTAAATTGTTGCAAATTTTCCCATTTCCAGATGTTGTACTTTAATCAACTCCGCCTAGAGATTTAATCAGATCAACATCATATTTGGTCAGTCTAGTTTAAAGGCCTTTGCAACGTTAAATTGTGAAGATCTTGAGTTTTCCCTGAAGGGCGTGTCCGTGGCGGCCTTGCAAAATCTGATGTTTTGCCATGAAACAGGAAGTTGTTGTAAGTCAGGCATACAATGTCCAACCTGCCACAAACTTCATATGTTTGATAAGAGTCCTGGCCTGAAGACATCTACATATAAATTTCAGAATTAGGCGTGGCAAAATGGCTCCATAGCGCCACCTACAACATTTCAACTAAGTGCCCCTCCCGCTATGTTTCACGTACAGGTATGAAATTTGGTAGACACATGTAACAGCCCAATAACTACAAAAAAGTTCCCTGGTACAAAATCTGAAAACCAACAGGAAGTGAGATATTTTGCTTTTTCTTTACTAAATTGTTGCACATTTTCCCATTTCCAGATGTTGTACTTTAATCAACTCCGCATAGAGATTTGATCAGATCAACATCATATTTGGTCAGTCTAATCTAAAGGCCGTTGCAACGTTAAGTTGCGAAGATCTTGAGTTTTCACTGAAGGGCGTGTCCGTGGCGGCCTCGCAAAATCAGGGCTGCGTTCAGCCCCAACAAAACGTTGCAAAACGTTTTTTAAACGGAAACGGTGCTGCATTGAACACCCTGTTCTGTTGACGCAAGAGTTGTAACTATGGCAGCCGAGAAGGCCATTCTTTGTGTTCTTTTTGAGGAGTTTTCGGAGCCTGATAAAATCGATATAAATACGCGTTTAATACTGCAAAATGCATGCAATCACTGCCCTTACCGTCCAGAATAAATGACAACATCCCAATCCCATTTATTTAACTTTATCTCCTGGTAATCAATTCTAATTTAAATCATTTTATTTTTAGTTCTTACTTTTTTAATAGCTTGTATTTTCTTTCTCACTTTATGTCAAGCACTTAATTACATATATGAAATTTGGCATAAACTTGTCTTGCAATTAAGCTAAAGATATAAATAAATACATCATAATGTTGATTATTAGGGGTGTAACGATTCGTTTTAACAACGATACGATTCGTTTCACGATTTGAGGTTGTCGATACGATTCAAGGACGATATTGGTTCATTTAGAACGATACGATCCGAAACGATTCAGTGACTTGAAATCGATTCAGTAACTTTTTAGCCAAAAATTGTGTGACTGAAATAAATATCTGGATACTGGTCAGTGCAGATGCATTCATGTTGTTTCTTGTAAGGGAATCCGGTATATTAATTAATTATGGACATAAACAAACAAGTAAACAAAAATTAATGGCAAATGCATTCAAATTTTATTTGAATAAAGTGCAACCAACAGTTTAGGTTGAATTAACAGGAAGTTAACCTTTTCTGCTCTCATTTTCAATATTCAATACATTTTCAATAAAAGCACAGTAAGTGCAACCAACATTTCAACAGTAGGTTAACCAGCTACTTCTGCTTTTGTTTTCCAACATAAAAATATTACAATATTAATATCAAAAATAAAGTGCAACTAACTTCTCTTCAGGTTTAATTAATAGTAGGTTTACCTGCTACTTTTGCTGTTGTTTTTCAACATTAAAATAATACAAATACAATATTAATATCAAAAATAAAGTGCAAACAACATTTCTTCGGGTTGAATAAACTGGCTGAACCTGCTACTACTCTCAGTTTAATAAACAAACAATATTTAACAAAAGATAAAATGTAACCAACTACTCTTCAATGACTCTACAGATTTCTTTTTCAAAAATATCAACATGATCTGACCGCAGAACACTTCTCTGTGCGTTCACTATGTTGCCAGCAGTACTAAAAACTCGCTCTGCTGGTACACTGGTGCCAGGAATGCACAGGTAACAAGCAAGGGTTGAAAGTACAGGTAGCTCTTTCTCTTGGTGGCTTGATAATTTCTCGCTCGTTGGCTTCTCCTCTGCCATGCGCCATGCTATGTTTTGTTTTCTCAAGCCCCGTTCACACCGCCAGCGACAAAGAGACACAATCCCATTCATTTCAATGAGCGCTGCTGCTGGTGCGTTGCGATGATGTCACAGATAGGCAGACTGAATCGAGTAACGTTATACGCCTTTATCATTAAAAGTGCTAAGAAAAAACATCCATATAAAGTCTGACGTGCTTAAATCCAATGCGTTATTTCCTATGATCGATACAATCGATTGATTACCTTTTAAAACGATGTTAGATCGATATATGTCGTCCGGAAGGCCAACTTGCCGAGCACAGATCGATGTAGTTAGATCATAGGAAAATAAATCGATACATCGATGTAGTAGATGAATCGTTACAACCCTATTGATTTTATATATATATATATATATATATATATATATATATATATATATATATATATATATATATTACTATAAAACTCTTACGACAATCATGTCTTCTAATAACAGCGGACACATTAAACAACTTTACTTCCATTGTGTGAGCTGTCTCTTTAATACCGCGTGGTTTATATACATTTTGCCGCTGATTGGGCTGACATTTTTGACACACCAACCAAACGACATCAAACGCATCTCAAACCCGTTGCACACCGTTTCCAGGAAACATGACGTTCAACCGGAAACCGTAGCAAAACGTTGCACACCGGTTTGAGCTTTGAACGTGCCCCTGATGTTTTGCCATGAAACAGGAAGTTGTTGTAACTGGGATATACAAATGTCCGATCTGCCCCAAACTTCACATGTTTTATTAGAGTCCTGACCTAAACCCATCTACATGCCAATATTCAGTTAGTCATAGCGCCACCTGTGGGCAACAGGAAATGGCATGTTTAACTCTGTGATTACCTCCTCATTGAGATGTAACCAAATCAACATCCTATTTGGTCAGTCTAATCTAAAGGCCTTGGTGATGTTATATTGTGAAGATCTTGAGTTTTCCCTGAAGAGCGTGTCCGTGGTGGCCTGACAAAGTCTGATGTTTCGCCATGACACAGGAAGCTGTAGTAAGTCAGGCATACAATGTCCGATCTGCCCCAAACTTCACATGTTTGATAAGAGTCCTGACCTAAACCCATCTACATGCCAATATTCAGTTAGTCATAGCGCCACCTGCTGGCAACAGGAAATGGCATGCTTTATACTATAATTCACTCCCAGAAACACTTTTAAATATGCTATGAAATCCCAAACATGCTAGAAATACAATAAATCTTGCAACACGTGGATACGTGCTACTGTATGTGATTTACGGCATTAAACAGGAAGTTGTTGTAACTCATGGTATACAATGTCCGATCTGCCTCAAACTTAACATGTTTGATAATAGTCCTGACCTGAAGACTACATGGCAATATTCAGTTATAGTCGAAGCGCCACCTGCTGGCAGAAGGAGGTGTGGTACATTGAAGTGAGTTTGCCATATTTCTCCTATTTTGACCCGCTTAAATGCATGTCGCCCACTATTCACTGTTTTCCTGAGGCCACCGGGTGGCGGTGCATGTGCGAGGGCCCTTTCATCGCTGCTAGCAGCTTTAATAATTTAATTGTAACTAATTACTTTTATTTAAAATTGATTCTTTTTTTTTTAAGTATAAGAAAAAATGAGAATCGTGTAAGAGAATCGTGATCTCAATTCCCATGGAGAAAAATCGTTATTCACATTTTATCAAGAATCGTGCAGCCCTAGCACACAGCATTGTCACAATATGAACACATGCAAGTTTTATTTCAACATATTAATAATACCTGTTAATAACTTTTTTATTTGTTTAATTCGTTCAAAAATAATAGTGTACATGTTTGGTTAAAATCGATTCCCTATTTTCGTTTTCGAAACTTGTGTTGGTTGGCCCGATCGATTGTGCAATCAATTTTCGAATGTAAAGTGACAGCCCTAGTCCTCATGATGAAAATATGAGCAATGAATGAATGTTCCTGCACTGCAAACAATGCTTTTCTTACTATGTATGTTTGTCAAATGGCAGATAATTTAATTTGTTTTAAGTAAACTTTGCTTACTTTAGATTTAGATTAAATTTATTTCTTAAAATACGACCAAAATACTCAGTAAGAAAAGCATTTGTGGCGTTTAAATGAATGAATTAAGTATTTAAACACAGCTGGGGTTTTAAAAAGGGGGAGGAGACTGAAAGAAACTCTGGGTTTACCAAAGAAAACCTGCTCCTGACCAGGTTAGGTTCACAGAGTAAGTTACCCTGGTAACTGACTCTGAGTATAAAAGTTACCTCTCTTTTAGAAACGGGCTTGACTTACCCTGCTTTCTCGGGTTTGACATACCTCCCATTCTGAAACAGAAAACCCAGAGTTTCCCTTATTTCAGGGTTAACATACTCAGAGTTTTCACTTAACCTCCTTTCTGAAAGGGGTCCCAGGTCTTATGTGTACTGTTTATTCAATATATTTATATAAAGTATTTCCCACACATAGACTAATTTGTGGCGGTGCGCCACAGAATCAACACCGGCCGCCACATTGCGCATCGTAATTCATTAACTTTTTAACGCTATTTCAAACACGTTCGTTCGTTCATTTCCTTTCCCTGCTCTCCCTCCATCTCTCTATCACTCATGCGTCTCTCTCTCTCTCTCTCTTTCTCTCAAAACCTGCTTTTGATATGAAACTTGAAAGTCTAAGCTTTTAAAATTGAATACAAAATTCAAACAATAAATAGCGTTTTGGCGCTAATGTGGTATAACAGTTAAAGCCAGAGGCGTGGAAAAACAAGGTGTTTCTCAATGTCAAGGATACTTCCTCTGCAGGACTGGTCCTTCCAAGTCACTTCCTTCCGAGGCTAGGCTAGGCGAGGCTCCTCTTTAGCATTCGGAGAACATGTAAATGGAACAGGCTAGCAAGTGCACTTCATTGCGTCATTAAGTCAGTGAAAAGGTCCGTTAGCCATCAATAACGTAATTTGTATAATATCAATACGGTAGTAATTTGTACTGGCATTTAAACGTTAAACTTTACTTATATTTACTACGGTTATAACAAATGTTTGGTAACGTAAAAACTTACACTTGAAAGCATATTGCCCCGTTAACGCTCCGATTCTGCCATCGTCCGATATTTGTATTTTTTGAACAAGATAGCAAAGCTGCGCGCATAGGATTGTGGGTGATTTGAGAGCGCGAAGAGCGTGAAGTCTACTCGTATGCATCCTTTCCTGTATATGGCATATTTTTCGAACGAAGGACTCAGACCTTGGTTGAAATTCCGAGGATCCTCGACATTGGAACAGTCCTTCAACGGACGTCGATGACGTAGCATCCTCGGAATTCTGGCTTCCGAGGATTCTTCCTTGACATTGAGAAACGCCTACAGAGTTGCGACATGCTCTCATCTCCCGGTGGTGCGTGCAGTCACGTGGTTCACGGAGCGCTCAATAGTTCCACACAAAGCAGAGCTGATACATTTGAATGGCTTAGCTTTAGCGGATCCTAAAGTCCAGGCTAATCCAAGCATTAGAATTGGATTCATAGTTGCTCTGTTTTTGAAGTCCATAAAAAGTGCATCTGCCCATCAAATAACATGCTCCACGCGGCTCGGGGTGTTAATAAAGACCTTCTGAAGCGAATCGATGCGTTTGTGTAAGAAAAATATCCATATTTAAAACTTTATCAAGTAAACTTTCGACCGACCGCTTTCGCGGTTCAATTTATGGAAAAATTGTTGAAAGTTCCCCTGCCGATCGAAAGACTAACGCAACCAGGTACGCTCGTCATGACGTCATGTACGCATCTTCAGTTTCCCTTTCAACATTCAACACTTTTCCATGGAAGGCAGTCGGTCGAAAGTTTAGTTGATAAAGTTTTAAATATGAATATTTTTCTTACACAAATGCGTCGATTCGCTTCAGAAGGCCTTTATTAACACCCAGGAGCGTGGAGCATGTTATTTGACGGACAGATGCACTTTTTATGGACTTCAAAAACAGAGCAACTATGAATCAAATTCTAATGCTTGGATTAGCCTGGATTTTTGTAATATAACTCCGATTTTATTCGTCTGAAAGAAGAATGTCATATACACCTAGAATGACTTGAGGGTGAGTAAATTATGGGCTAATTTTCATTTTTGGGTGAACTACCCCTTTAATGTTTTTCTTGTATTTAGCCTCAGGTAGGCCCTATTCCTTACTTATTGGTCACACTCATACTTAGTGGTGTCAACAATAATCTATTTTTTTTTGTTTTTTTGCTGTTATTTTCCTTGTTTTGATGTTTTATCACTTTAAGTTTACTGTTTAATAGAATTATTTAGTTATCTATTCTTATCTATTTTGTATTATTATTATTATTATTTTATTTTACTTTATTTTTATTATAAAAAATAAAAAAAACTCAAAATATGCAAGTGAATTGTATGTTTAATTGTATGCTTTAATAAAAAGACGTTTGAGAACAATAATCGATTCGGCAATGCATCGCAATGCGGGGCATGCACGATTCAGCATCGATGCGGCTAAGTGCCATAATCGATTATGTCATCGTTTATTTTCTGGCCTTGAGTTGGACAATAAAGTTGTGAAGTTTCAATTACTTCCGGGGTCATAACAACAACAACAATCAAGATGGCTGAGGCGGAGGGAGATTACTGATTAATTAAAACACTTATGTACACTGCTGGAAAAAGTTGGCTGTTATTATTGCTCTATTTAATTTTAAATGGTTCTAAAGCAGAGAAGAGAAACATTTCTCATTCAAAGCACTGAAAGCAGTGATTTATGTTTTCTTTTTCAGGTTTGAAAATGCCATATCCAATACCCTGTACCATTCAATTAAATTGTATTTAATGACATTTATGTCAAAGATACAGGAGAGTGATAATACACAAATAGCAGCCAATAAAATATGTTGTTGAATATCTGACTGCTTGTATTGCCACATGACTGATTAAAAATTTGCCTTGTTGTGTGCAGTAGAATTTTGATGCATCGCAATGCATCGTAGAATCGAATTGAATCGAATCGTTACCTGGTGAATCGTAATCGAATCGAATTGTGAGGCCAGTCCCAATGCACAACCCTACTCATACTCATCGGTGATCAAATGTGACCATACACCTTTTTACACTATTTTTCAATTAAATAAATGTTCTATATTTTAGTTTGATAATATTTATTGAATATTTTGAGGATATCTTTTGGTACTAAATAGGCCTACTATTTTTGCAATAATTATGGTCCATTAATGACCACTTAAAATATGTTTTTATTATTTATATTACAATTAGTGTAGTAATTAAGGTTAAAATAGAGAATTCCAATGCAAAAAGGCAAATTAGAGTCATTTTGTGGCTGGAAAAATAATATTTTTTATTTGTAATGCCATTACCCACCAGGGGCCTATACCATGAAGCCAGTTTAGCTGGCTAGCCAGATATGTTTAAGCTTAGTTTGTGCTAATCCTGGGTTTTAGGTACCATTAAAGTGGTTTGGCTTTTAGCAGTGTTCATCTCCATAGTAACTTACGCTCCACGGCTAACCTGCTCCAGGGCAGGTTATGTTCTGGATAAGAGATCAAACTGAAATTGGACCAATCAGCTGTGAGCAAAGTGACACACCTCTACTGCAATAAAGTCACTCCCCCTGTTTCTACTCCAAATTAAAGGTCACTACATAGCAAATGGCTATTAAAGACTAAAGTGTCTGGCTTTTAACAATGCTTATTTATAAAAATAATAATTTTGAATGATTTAGATATCATTTATGTAATTATTATACCGTATTCAATTACACATGTATCATTTTAGTTAATCAATCATTAATAGGCACTTAGTTAAAATTAATATAAATAGCCTATACAAAGGTCATACAAATAAGCTTTAAAATCAATAAATAAAGCTATAAGAATTTCTACATTACTCAATTCTCTATATATCAACTAAACTAACTTCATAACTTTTACTTGCATTGATGTAGTGAATATTTTCTTTAAGTTATACTCTTTTATTGACAGCTCTTTTCTTCTTGCTGTGTAAATTTGTTTAAATTCTTAATATTTTTCAATTCTACAGAAGAGAGAAATGAATCTTGCTGCTTCTCTCGCGAGAAGTGAATCTCAGTTTTACTGATCCACAGCATGTGATTGGCTGTTCACTGCTGATGTCACAGCTAAACTCCTAAACTCCGGATCAAAGCCTGAGTTGACCGAGAAAGCTGATGATCAGCATCATGGGACACACAAAGCCCAAATAGATTGGTTTGGTTTTGTCAACTCTAAACTAATCCTGTAACCCTGAGTTTGTTAACCTACCATCATGGTACAGGCCCCACGTGCCTGAA